>QNGE01000156.1:0-56317 GCA_008508345.1 Paragonimus westermani | reverse complement strand
GATTGGGCAGATTTCGATGCAGGATTTCGTCGACTGCTCAAAAACGTCAAAAGTTGAATATCTCGCGAACCGTTCAGCTGAGACAACGTTCTGTGCGTCCATCCGGCGTAGGAAAATTTCCTCGCCCAGTAGATAATATGAGAATCGGAAAGTAGAATGTAATTCCACACGTCTGATTAGAAAATGTTGGGTTATAACGCACACTGCGTATGCGGAATTTTTGACAAAGACCTCATACGACATTATTATGTTTGCTATGATTATTGGAATATATAACCGTATCTACTGTTTGTTATGGCATTCTGCAGTGCGCACGGGATTTACTTGGGCGAACGGAGAATTGAGTCGACGGTTTGAAGGGCCGTATGAAATGTGCGCATGCTAAATAAAGCTCACGTGACGTAGTTCTGCTGGGCTTATTATCAAGCGCCGAGTTCGCATTTCATTGCAATTTTGGCACTGCATGTACATGAATAAGTGCATGCCATCAAAATTCTGATGGATTTCAAAAGGTTCGGTGAGCGCGCAGTAAGCCAAGTAATAAATGATTTTGTGAGTAAACCATATGACAGAATGTTTCGAGTGTGGTGGACTCTCTCACAAAGTTTCATCCCAGGTACGGAGAGTTAACCAAACAGCAATAATTCAGAAAACAGCGAATAGCGCAATAAAACGTTCATTGCCATTGCCGAGAAGAAGAACAACGGTACAGCCAGAAAACGTCCTGCGTGTAGCGCATGGAACGGAAAAGTGAGGAAATTCCTATGAGCGGAAATAGAACATACCGTTGAGATGACCAAACATGCCCCAATCGAAAATGTCAAATTACAAAACAGAATACCAACGAAACTTGAGCGATTCTAATAGGTCGCTACGGAGCTCCCCCGGGAGTCCGCCGAGGTAAACGGGGGCCTCCCTTACACAATAGGCGTGCAATGATAGTGTAACTAAAATGTGTTGTCCACCGCTAGGCAATTGTCCAATTGGTAAGAAACATAGGGGAATAACAGAGCAAACTAAATGTGCTCTGGTGGAAACCGTTATTTAGATTATTTAAATTATTTAGTCTTTGATGCATATCTATCGCAGCGGGCTACCCAACCCCAAAAGACTCACGAGTGAGAAAAAAGGGAAGTAGGTTTACCCAGTGCTGAACTATAGCCTTCTGGAGTTGTCTCTCCGTTTCACCAAGTCCATGTAATCTGAAACTAAACAGCCGGTGAAATATTTGTGCCAGGCAGAAAGAGTAAGCTCACCGTGTTGGCAAACCGTTCACCAACGTTGTCACTGAAGACCTGATACCTCTCCATTCGTTGACTTTTGCTTAGCACTAATATGGCTAAGATTACGCTCGGAAAGAACTCGGAAAAATGTGTTAGTGTATGCAAAAGAAAAAAATTGACATCATTAAAATAACAAGACAGTTTTGCAAAAAACGTGTTAAATGTAGAAAACAATAACGTATTTTGTAAACCTTACCGGCCTTCGGACGCGTCTACCGTGTTGGTCACGCAGTGGGGGGAAGGTGTAGGGTTGGTGTCCCATGTGTTTGGTGTTTGTTCAGGACGGGACGGCAAAACTGCGGGTGTGGGTAATGCATTGGGGTCATCTTCCTGAAAGAAGGCGGGTTTGACTTGATCAATCGAAACGACGTCACGCTTATTATCACGCACGACAGTTAAAGATCTTTCGTTTCGTTGTAACACACGGAAAGGACCTGTACATAAGGGCTGCAGAGGCCTGCGAGAGCTCTCTGCGCGTATGAAGACGTGAGAACAAGAAGAAAGCTTCCCGCGCAAATGCAGGGATAAAAACCGCCCCTGTGGTTGAAATGGACGTAACTGTCGCATGTGATTCACTGAGCGTGCCGCATACTTTCCGTAATACACAGGTTTCGCTGTGGAAAGAGACTAATTCGTGGGGTTGCCGTAAGATACAACCGTAGACGAGCTGAGCTGGTGTGGCCTTCAAGTCCAGCTTGATGGAGTTACGGAGCCCAAAGAGGACTAGGGGTAAGGCTTTTTGCCAAGTTGGGTTCGACTGAGCATAGGGGGCTGCTTTCAACTGACAATGAAAGCGTTGTACCATCCCGTTAGACTCTGGGTGATAAGCGGTTGTGCGGATGTGTCTGCACCCAACGGTATTCAAGAGATCCGTGGAAGATCCTTCAAAATGAGAACCACGATCGTCAGTCACGACTGCAAGACAACCAAACTGCGCTGCCCAACGCTCCAGACAGGCGCGAGTCACCGTTTCAGACGCACAATCATGGAGTGGAATTGTCTCCGGCTAACTAGTAAAGCGGTCTACTCAAGTCGAGAGGAAGGTGAAGCCGTTATACGGTGGTAAAAGTTGGACAAGGTCGATGCGCACGTGATGAAGACGTACGCCGTGGGTAGGGAAGACACCGACAGGGCTTTAGGTGTGCTTATGAACTTTGGAAAGTTGACAATGCAGAAAGCAACAGGCTCAATTACGGACGTCGTGGTTTACTTTAGGCCGCACAAAACGTCCGATGATAAGCTTCACGGAACACGTATGCCGGAGTGTCGAGTTCGCATACCCTAGCAGTTTGAACAAATCAACGCAATTAAAATACTGATGGGATTTAAACGGTTCGGTGAGCAAGCGGTAAGCCAAGCAATGAAGGATTTCGTGGGTAAACCATATAAAAAAGTGTTCCAACAAGGCTGTTTGCGAAAAACGTCGGACTGCGGGGTGGTTGTCGCCGAACTATGTATTTGACAACTAAAGGTTTCTCGGACTGCACTCAAAAACGTCATCAGGGGATGCACAGAGTTTGAAGATAGACAATGTGTTCGTTGACTTGAGATAGCTGTCCAAACCTATTTTGAAACGCTGAATGTTGTTACTGGCTCTGACTTCATTTGGAAGTTTATTCCAAAGGAAGAAGTTTGCACGTATATTCTTCCGGGATATCAGGGTTCACAAGGTGGAACCCTCATTTCTTAGACTGAATGGAGGGCTGTGTTGTAAGTGGAGAGTAAACGCTGTGGTAATCGCACACGAATAAATGAGTTTATACCGCAGCGTCAGATTCAACTTCAGCCTACGCGACCAAAGTGGCTCGATACAAAGTGGTTCACAGTGTTGTCGGAAGGTGAGCAAAGGAGAATATCCTATTAAGCTTTTGGTGAACGATCGTCTAAGCTATTCTAACACAAGCCTACCAGATACGCTTAGATGAGAGTAAGTGAGAGTGCAATGCTCGAGTTGAGGCCGAGAACACATTTTGTAGAGCGTCAGCCTCGCAGCTGATAGACTGAACGTCTTTTTGATATAGCCCATTGTTCTTTTCGTTGTTGCTACCTGGAAGCATACTTGTTCAGGGAAATTGAAGAAGTTTGAGTACCGTATTCCTAGATCTCTGACCGAGGTGGCTGTATCAATATTACAACCATCTGGCGAGAGGGAGCCATTGGGTAATTTACAACCATAGTTGATGATGTTCGATTTGTTCGCCGAGAACGACATCAGCCATGTTCTGCACCACAACTGCAAGGACGCCAGGTCCTTCGTATATCTTGTAGACAGAAATTGATACTACTGCCCTGGCCGAATGTGTAAACGATTTTGATATCGTCAGCAAACAGAAAAGGCTTGCCACGTGTAATAACGTCGCACAGATCGTTTATGTACATTAAGAAGAGCAACGGACCCAGAACGCTTCCTTGGACCACCCCACTAGTTACTGATTTCGGTGTTGAATAGTGTTACCCTATTTTGACTGTTCGAGTGCGACCTCCGATGTATGACGACAGCCAGCTATACAAGTGATCTTGTATGCCAAAAGATGCTATTTTGATCAAGAGGCACTTATGAGGCACGCGATCAAAAGCCTTTTGCATGTCCAAGAGTATGATAATTACCGCACTTCCATCATTGACGGACGTCGATATATGGTTTGAGAATTCCATCTGACGTGTCATACGAGAGCGTTTGCTAAGGAAACCGTGCTGTGAAGGGTTTATAAAGTTTTGTGTCCTTAAGAATTCGGCCATGTGCACCTTTATTATCCTCTCAAACATTTTCGAGCAGATTGACGTGTGGTTGATGGAACGATAGTTACTAACGTCCTGCCTTGAACCACTCTTGTGACGAGGCATAATGATTGAGGTTTTCCACTGAGGGGGGAAGGTGCTGGATAAAAGCGGTGGGTCGAAAAAATTGAGCAAGAAGATGGGTATATCCTCACCTGCCTGCTTGACGACCATTGGTGAGATACCATATGGTGCAGGACGGATTGATGACCTAATACTAGCTAACCGTGAACAAACACATCGAACATCAGTTAGAACATTACTCAAAACTTTGGCTGTTTTCAGTGATGCAATGATCGCGCATAACCCAGCATGCTTCTCACATATGCGTTGAGAAATATATTATTATTATATTAACAGGTAATGGGGTGCTTTCTACGCTAAACGAGGCAGCGAAATGTGAGTTGAAGATTTCGCACATCGCTACAGGTTCATCAACAACCGTTTTGACTTTGAGGGTAATAATTCTTGTAGCAGAGTCTGATGGATTTTCTCCGTCTCATCAGTTGCACTAGTTTCGTGCATCGCTGCTCACTACGGAATGCGAGTTTCTCTTCGTCTATATGACGGAGTTGCGTCTGACATTTTACGTGTTCGAACATTTTGCTCATTCGCATCACCAGGGAAAAGTCTAGTGTCCTTCCGTACTTCGACTTGAGCATTTTTAGTCTTTCAGTCTCTTTCGCAGTAAGGATTTTACGTTGTACATACAAGCCGAAAGGTTTTGATTTAATGGGGGCCAAAACGTCGATACAGAACGTTAGATGTCTGATAAGTTTTGCGGCCGCTATGCTTGGGTGTATTGTGCGGAAAGAATTATTCCTCTCTGGGGATCTTAGTGGGGATGGTAAATACCTCCCCAGTCCACTGTCCCACTGATATTATGGACATACACCAACAATTTGCTATTGCCGCACTTTATTTGATGGTTAGTGTCAAAGTGATTATAATAAGGACCGAACGTGTAGGATTTGCAACACGTCATCAGACTCGGCAGCGCAAAATTTTGTTTTCAAATTTTGTATTTAATTGCACAGGAATGTAGAATAATAAAACAGCTTTATAACAAAGTTAGAGAACATGTCACTCGTGTTGACCACATTTGTCATACCTTGAATTTGCATGCAGATTTTTGATGGTTAGAAATATGCAACTGTAATCAGAAACCCAGAGCTACTTTTTAAGCAGTGATAATATACATATAAAAGTCCGCAACAAAAGTTACAAATGGTAATCAGGTGTTTAACATTGTGAGCGGTAAACGAATAGGGACGTTACGGAGCTGCCTTCTAGATGACAACCAGAGAGTTGACTTCGGCGATGTAGCAGTGTTTCAATTAGGTGAAATCGCTAACATGAGCATGAATAGTTCAAATCCCTCTTACCACACAGCCGACACATACTTTCAGTGAAGAGAGAATGAAAACGGTAGGAATGGATTGAAGCTTGACCGTTTTGAAGGCTAAAAATCTTAGATAAGCGAGAGAATGGGAAATAACCAAGTAGTGACCGGCCTAGTAGGATCGTACTCTTCGTTGCGTCTATTGTTGGTGGTCCTTGGATATTTTCAAGATTGAGGACTTTCTTTGCAATACACGACCTCAACGCCGCCCATAGGCAGCGAATGCTGAACTTATGGTATCTAAACTATCCAGGGCCCATTAATAGAAAGTGATAACCAAGTCTGGTGCCCGCTTCCTCTGGGTCCAAAAATTAGGCCATTTTTTTGAAAAAGCTGATTGTTGTAAGAGTTTACTGCAGGTAGTCAACTTAACCCGATAAGGAGGTGCGACAGAAAACTGGATGAAGCAAACATCCACGAAGTTTGCGAGTCACACTGATGTTCGCAGATCTCGATTAGGTTTACTCTGAGGGGGTTCATACCGTCTCTGATGGCAGGGTAACAAGTGCAGCCAAACATCTGCGCGTGTCAGGTAAAGTATCGGTCGGAGAGAAAGTTGCTGGCTGTGAACCAGTTCCCACGTCAAGTACCTCGATAATAATAACATATAATTCTCAATGCCTATGTGAAAGGCACGCTAGGTTTTGCGCGATCACTGCACATATTTACAACCATACAAAAACGAATGAGTAATTAGTAGCAAAACGTGGAGCTTTTCGTTAAGAAGGTCGTGATCAGAAGGCAAATAAATGTAGTTTATGAAAGCCTTGACGCACGTACCAGCGAAGGAGATAGTTTGGTCGCTTCACAGATTTAGTCTCAGAAAACGGGATGTTACACTAATTTACTCCCTACAAGGTCGTGGGATGAAAAATTTTCAAAATAGTTTAAGGTCACTCCGAGACGAATGCGGGAGTGCATTTCCTTTCGTACCCGCGAAACTCAAATTAGTATGGACTNCCAGGGAAAAGTCTAGTGTCCTTCCGTACTTCGACTTGAGCATTTTTAGTCTTTCAGTCTCTTTCGCAGTAAGGATTTTACGTTGTACATACGAGCCGAAAGGTTTTGATTTAATGGGGGCCAAAACGTCGATACAGAACGTTAGATGTCTGATAAGTTTTGCGGCCGCTATGCTTGGGTCTGGTGTGCGAAAGTAGGTTTGCCGATTTATAAATCTTTTCAAGAAGAAGGAGGCATTTCAATCAATGAGTTTGAACGGACGGTAGAATACACCTGTCGGTTTGTTAGGCGTATCAATAACAAAAGTACATTTGACGACATAATGGTCGCCTCCAGTAGCGACCCTATTTGTTTCGGGCTAACTGTGCTGAAGTTACAGTTAGCATTTGTAGTCTCTCCCTTCCACCACATTTTGTATGCGTTTAAACTTTTGTATGAACGAGTATGGTTACCGGCAGACCACCCGGGCACTCGAACGTTTCTGCTCCGATGCCTGCTCGCGTGACGTTTTGCTGCGTTGACGTTTCATCTCGCTCATCGCTCGCTCTCGTCGACTTCACGTGTCGACAATGTATTTCTCGTCTGCTCGTTACAGGTTCATCAACAACCGTTTTGACTTTGAGGGTAATAATTCTTGTAGCAGAGTCTGATGGATTTTCTCCGTCTCATCAGTTGCACTAGTTTCGTGCATCGCTGCTCACTACGGAATGCGAGTTTCTCTTCGTCTATATGACGGAGTTGCGTCTGACATTTCACGTGTTCGAACATTTTGCTCATTCGCATCACCAGGGAAAAGTCTAGTGTCCTTCCGTACTTCGACTTGAGCATTTTTAGTCTTTCAGTCTCTTTCGCAGTAAGGATTTTACGTTGTACATACGAGCCGAAAGGTTTTGATTTAATGGGGGCCAAAACGTCGATACAGAACGTTAGATGTCTGATAAGTTTTGCGGCCGCTATGCTTGGGTCTGGTGTGCGAAAGTAGGTTTGCCGATTTATAAATCTTTTCAAGAAGAAGGAGGCATTTCAATCAATGAGTTTGAACGGACGGTAGAATACACCTGTCGGTTTGTTAGGCGTATCAATAACAAAAGTACATTTGACGACATAATGGTCGCCTCCAGTAGCGACCCTATTTGTTTCGGGCTAACTGTGCTGAAGTTACAGTTAGCATTTGTAGTCTCTCCCTTCCACCACATTTTGTATGCGTTTAAACTTTTGTATGAACGAGTATGGTTACCGGCAGACCACCCGGGCACTCGAACGTTTCTGCTCCGATGCCTGCTCGCGTGACGTTTTGCTGCGTTGACGTTTCATCTCGCTCATCGCTCGCTCTCGTCGACTTCACGTGTCGACAATGTATTTCTCGTCTGCTCGTTACAGGTTCATCAACAACCGTTTTGACTTTGAGGGTAATAATTCTTGTAGCAGAGTCTGATGGATTTTCTCCGTCTCATCAGTTGCACTAGTTTCGTGCATCGCTGCTCACTACGGAATGCGAGTTTCTCTTCGTCTATATGACGGAGTTGCGTCTGACATTTCACGTGTTCGAACATTTTGCTCATTCGCATCACCAGGGAAAAGTCTAGTGTCCTTCCGTACTTCGACTTGAGCATTTTTAGTCTTTCAGTCTCTTTCGCAGTAAGGATTTTACGTTGTACATACGAGCCGAAAGGTTTTGATTTAATGGGGGCCAAAACGTCGATACAGAACGTTAGATGTCTGATAAGTTTTGCGGCCGCTATGCTTGGGTCTGGTGTGCGAAAGTAGGTTTGCCGATTTATAAATCTTTTCAAGAAGAAGGAGGCATTTCAATCAATGAGTTTGAACGGACGGTAGAATACACCTGTCGGTTTGTTAGGCGTATCAATAACAAAAGTACATTTGACGACATAATGGTCGCCTCCAGTAGCGACCCTATTTGTTTCGGGCTAACTGTGCTGAAGTTACAGTTAGCATTTGTAGTCTCTCCCTTCCACCACATTTTGTATGCGTTTAAACTTTTGTATGAACGAGTATGGTTACCGGCAGACCACCCGGGCACTCGAACGTTTCTGCTCCGATGCCTGCTCGCGTGACGTTTTGCTGCGTTGACGTTTCATCTCGCTCATCGCTCGCTCTCGTCGACTTCACGTGTCGACAATGTATTTCTCGTCTGCTCGTTACAGGTTCATCAACAACCGTTTTGACTTTGAGGGTAATAATTCTTGTAGCAGAGTCTGATGGATTTTCTCCGTCTCATCAGTTGCACTAGTTTCGTGCATCGCTGCTCACTACGGAATGCGAGTTTCTCTTCGTCTATATGACGGAGTTGCGTCTGACATTTCACGTGTTCGAACATTTTGCTCATTCGCATCACCAGGGAAAAGTCTAGTGTCCTTCCGTACTTCGACTTGAGCATTTTTAGTCTTTCAGTCTCTTTCGCAGTAAGGATTTTACGTTGTACATACGAGCCGAAAGGTTTTGATTTAATGGGGGCCAAAACGTCGATACAGAACGTTAGATGTCTGATAAGTTTTGCGGCCGCTATGCTTGGGTCTGGTGTGCGAAAGTAGGTTTGCCGATTTATAAATCTTTTCAAGAAGAAGGAGGCATTTCAATCAATGAGTTTGAACGGACGGTAGAATACACCTGTCGGTTTGTTAGGCGTATCAATAACAAAAGTACATTTGACGACATAATGGTCGCCTCCAGTAGCGACCCTATTTGTTTCGGGCTAACTGTGCTGAAGTTACAGTTAGCATTTGTAGTCTCTCCCTTCCACCACATTTTGTATGCGTTTAAACTTTTGTATGAACGAGTATGGTTACCGGCAGACCACCCGGGCACTCGAACGTTTCTGCTCCGATGCCTGCTCGCGTGACGTTTTGCTGCGTTGACGTTTCATCTCGCTCATCGCTCGCTCTCGTCGACTTCACGTGTCGACAATGTATTTCTCGTCTGCTCGTTACAGGTTCATCAACAACCGTTTTGACTTTGAGGGTAATAATTCTTGTAGCAGAGTCTGATGGATTTTCTCCGTCTCATCAGTTGCACTAGTTTCGTGCATCGCTGCTCACTACGGAATGCGAGTTTCTCTTCGTCTATATGACGGAGTTGCGTCTGACATTTCACGTGTTCGAACATTTTGCTCATTCGCATCACCAGGGAAAAGTCTAGTGTCCTTCCGTACTTCGACTTGAGCATTTTTAGTCTTTCAGTCTCTTTCGCAGTAAGGATTTTACGTTGTACATACGAGCCGAAAGGTTTTGATTTAATGGGGGCCAAAACGTCGATACAGAACGTTAGATGTCTGATAAGTTTTGCGGCCGCTATGCTTGGGTCTGGTGTGCGAAAGTAGGTTTGCCGATTTATAAATCTTTTCAAGAAGAAGGAGGCATTTCAATCAATGAGTTTGAACGGACGGTAGAATACACCTGTCGGTTTGTTAGGCGTATCAATAACAAAAGTACATTTGACGACATAATGGTCGCCTCCAGTAGCGACCCTATTTGTTTCGGGCTAACTGTGCTGAAGTTACAGTTAGCATTTGTAGTCTCTCCCTTCCACCACATTTTGTATGCGTTTAAACTTTTGTATGAACGAGTATGGTTACCGGCAGACCACCCGGGCACTCGAACGTTTCTGCTCCGATGCCTGCTCGCGTGACGTTTTGCTGCGTTGACGTTTCATCTCGCTCATCGCTCGCTCTCGTCGACTTCACGTGTCGACAATGTATTTCTCGTCTGCTCGTTACAGGTTCATCAACAACCGTTTTGACTTTGAGGGTAATAATTCTTGTAGCAGAGTCTGATGGATTTTCTCCGTCTCATCAGTTGCACTAGTTTCGTGCATCGCTGCTCACTACGGAATGCGAGTTTCTCTTCGTCTATATGACGGAGTTGCGTCTGACATTTCACGTGTTCGAACATTTTGCTCATTCGCATCACCAGGGAAAAGTCTAGTGTCCTTCCGTACTTCGACTTGAGCATTTTTAGTCTTTCAGTCTCTTTCGCAGTAAGGATTTTACGTTGTACATACGAGCCGAAAGGTTTTGATTTAATGGGGGCCAAAACGTCGATACAGAACGTTAGATGTCTGATAAGTTTTGCGGCCGCTATGCTTGGGTCTGGTGTGCGAAAGTAGGTTTGCCGATTTATAAATCTTTTCAAGAAGAAGGAGGCATTTCAATCAATGAGTTTGAACGGACGGTAGAATACACCTGTCGGTTTGTTAGGCGTATCAATAACAAAAGTACATTTGACGACATAATGGTCGCCTCCAGTAGCGACCCTATTTGTTTCGGGCTAACTGTGCTGAAGTTACAGTTAGCATTTGTAGTCTCTCCCTTCCACCACATTTTGTATGCGTTTAAACTTTTGTATGAACGAGTATGGTTACCGGCAGACCACCCGGGCACTCGAACGTTTCTGCTCCGATGCCTGATCGCGTGACGTTTTGCTGCGTTGACGTTTCATCTCTCTCATCGCTCGCTCTCGTCGACTTTACGTGTCGACAATGTATTTCTCGTCTACTCGTTGCGTTGTTCGTAATTGATCGGCCATAGCCCGTCTGAACTCTACACTCCTTGGAATTGTTGTACAGCAGATATCTCTACAGACAAAATACCTCTGGTAAATATAGGATCAAGAATATGCCTCTTTCTGGTGAGCGTGAGAACACGTTGGATCCAACCATTCTGTTGAACGCATGAAGGGAATTCGGCCTGTTTTGTTGGAACAGATTATGAGGTCCAGGAGATATTAGGCATGTTTAAGTTATCACCTACTAGTTTGTGTTCACAAGGCATGTTTGACACATGACTCGTTATATCCACAAGGTCAGTCAAATCATTGCTCGCAGCATTAGGCGGTCCGTAGTTGCATCCCAAAAGTAGCTCAGGAGAACCAATAGAGATCATTAACCACAACGAGTCCTCGAGTTTATGAAGTATAGGCCCATCAAGTGTGACTGCGGAAAATTGCTCCTTTAGGTAAATGATGCATCCACCTCCTCGTTTTGTGAGAGGATCCCTACGAAACGTGAATCTACGGTGCTCTTCGACTGTCTGAGGTGTCAGGAGAGTGTAGAGGACTGGTACGTTCTATCTAGAATCATGCCTATTCTTCACAATAATTAAATCA
This sequence comes from Paragonimus westermani, assembly GCA_008508345.1. Lineage (NCBI taxonomy): Eukaryota > Metazoa > Platyhelminthes > Trematoda > Plagiorchiida > Troglotrematidae > Paragonimus > Paragonimus westermani. The sequence goes on along the minus strand of QNGE01000156.1, from coordinate 44,774 downwards.
GAATAGCTAATTATAGGACAGCTACGTTTATTGCAAAGAGACCGGGAAAGCGAGCTGTAAGCAAAACACAACCGAAGCAAGGCGCAACAGACCAGTAGCTAGCGTCCGGAAGGTGCAAGTGCAATTGCGACCTTGGGAGGTCGAACCTACGAGAAAATCCAGACATGCAACCAAACAATGTCAATAGTGTCAACGGTCAAAATAAATAGCAAAATAGTTCGAATACGTGGCAAACCAAGAATGTTTCTACAGGCGTCCCCCCCTAGAAGGCTTCACGCTTGAAGGCCTTCGACGAAAGCAAAAGAAAATGGAGCTAATGACATCGAAGTTACCGCGGGTTGAGTGGGGGACCAATGTATTCAAGAACAGCTACGTATGCCACGTTGAATAAGGCTGGTAACGGTGAAGAGGGGGTCGGTCTGCTAGCAATATCCGGAATTGTCCATGCGTCCCTAAGGTGGTGCTGTCGGAGCGGGCTACCCAACCCACAAAAACTCGAGGAGAAAAAGATGGGAGGTAGGCTTTCCCCACTGCTGCAACGACAGACGGGAGTGTGCTCCCCCCCACCGTGCTCTGCGCGTCACCTGTAATATAGAAAGAAAATAAGTATCTGGCGAGCAAAAATAATGTGCAGGTTCACCATTTAACATTCTAGTGTTTGCTACACGTCAAGTACTGCTCTAGAAAATGTTTCTTATGTTTTTTTGCGATATTTTTGCTTCGTTATCTCTGGAATGAGAAGGTTGCTGGAGGAAAAAAACTATGCATAATAAACAATGTCTACAAAACGGGCTGTGAAGTGCACATGACGTCCTGATCGCGTTTGACGTGGGGCAGGTGGCGTGGAGGCAACTGGTGAAGAGGGCGGTGTGGGGGTGGGCGTTGCCACGGATAGCTGCGAAATGACTCGGGTGATATCGTCATCTACATACGCGACCTTATGGCAATCGATGGAGACGGTGTCGCAACGACCACTACGATCGATTGTGAAGTGCTTGGGTGTTCGCCGAAGCACCTTGGAGGAGCCCGAGTAAGGTGGCCGCAGTGGCTTGCGTACATTGTCGCAATGGGCGAGTACATGTGAGCAAGTGGCCAAATCCTTGTGCATGTGCACCAGCCTGTTCTGTTCACGAGGGGTTGTGGGCTGAATTTGCCGCATGTATTGCGACAGTGTCGGGGCAACGTTCGAAGGGAGGGAAGAAGTTGGAGGAGTGGGTGAAACAAATTCACTGGGCAAACGCAGCGTACAGCCATAAAGAAGTTCTGCTGGTGTGCTTTGAAGGTCGGCCTCCAGTGTGTTTCTGATACCTAAAAGTACTAAAGGGAGTACTTCGCTCCACACCTGGCTAGTGGTGGCACAAAATGAAGCTCTAAGCTGCCTATGGAAACGTTCCACTAAACTATTCGAGGACGGATGGTATGCCGTGGTGCGAGTGTGCCGGCATCCAGGAAAGTCTGTCCTACCTTCGAATGTTGAGCATTCGAAATGCGAACCGCGGTCCGTCGTAATGGTTGTAGGGCATCCGTAATTGGACACCCAACGTTCCAAGAAGGCGTTCACGACAGCCTCGGAGGAGCAATTCCTAAGTGGGATGGCATCCGGCCATCTTAAAAATCGGTCAACACGGGTTAGGATGTAGACGTAGCCACGTGAAGGTGGCAGGGGTCCAACTAAATCCAAGTGAATGTGCGAAAACCTGGCATCTGGGAGACCGAATGAAGAAATTTGGCTTTGTGTGTGCTAATGCACCTTGGAACGTTGGCATTGCAGGCAAGCGCGTGCCCAACTACGAACGTCCGAGCTGACGTTAGGCCAAACAAACCGATCCGTTACTTGCTTACTGTAGCTCGAATACCAGAGTGCGAGAGATTATGAAGCTGGTTGAAGATAGCACGCCCGTATGCCAGTGGCACTACAGGTCTTGGAATACCTGTAGTCATATCGCAAGGAATAGTTCCATCTGCATTAGGCAGCGGAATGGTGCGCAGCTCCAAGAAGTAGCGTTGCAAGGAAGCTCGAAAATCAGGCTCTCGCGCCTGGGCTGCAGCTAGGTCGCTAAGGTCAACGGTAGCAGGTGTGACTGGGGTGGCGTGGACGCGTGAGAGAGCGTCGGCGACAGGGTCGGGGGCACCTGAAACATGCCGTATTTCGCAGGTAAACTGCGAAACATAGTCCAGGTGTCTGATCTCCCTGGGGGAGTACCTGTCTGATGAAGATTCCAGTGCATACACCAAGGGCTTGTGATCAGTAAACACAGTGAAGGGGCGACCTTCCAATGCATGACGGAAATGGCGTATACCCAGGTATATAGCGAGTAGTTCTCTTCCAAACGTGCTATACCGGGATTCGGCTGGTAACAAACGTTTGGAGAAGAAACCTAAGGGTTGCCACTTGTCATCAACAAACTGTTGCAATACGGCACCGACAGCTACACTTGAAGCATCAGTAAAAAGCGAAAGCGGGGCTTGAGGGTTTGGGTGGGCTAAAAGAGCAACATTGGATAGAGCTTTTTTAAGCTCTACAAAAGCAGTGCGTGCTGCGTCCGTAAAATTGAATTTACGTGTACCGCCTCGGAGTAGGTCCGTGAGGGGTTGCAGAAGTTGCGCACAATGAGGGATAAAACGCCGGTAGTAATTAACTAAACCGGTAAAACGACGAAGCTGTCTAAAAGATGTAGGCTCAGGAAAATCATTGACAGCACCTACCTTTGCTGGTAGAACTTGGATGCCAGAAGGTGAAATAATGTGGCCTAAAAATTCTATGCTATCCTTTCCAAGTTCGCACTTAGCTGGATTGACGGTTACCCCGTGTTGGGCTAACCTGGCAAACAAGGAACGTAGATGTTGCACATGTTCTTCTTCGGAAGAACTGGCCACCAATATGTCGTCTAAGTAGGGGTAGACGAAATCCAGGCCTCTGCATACTTCGTGGATAAAACGCTGGAAGGTTTGTGCAGCGTTTGTAAGGCCAAATGGCATTCGAAGGAATTCGAACAGGCCAAAAGGCGTGATGACGGCCGTTTTGGGGATATCCGCCTCCTCTACTGGGATCTGGTGGTAAGCGCGGACCAGATCAATCTTACTGAACAAAGTTTTACCAGAAAGACAGGCTGTCAGATCCTGGATGTGCGGGATAGGATACCTATCAGGGATTGTGACCTTGTTGAGGCCACGGTAATCGCCACAAGGGCGCCAATCACCTGACTTCTTGGGAACCATATGGAGTGGGGAAGCCCATGGACTTTTAGAAGGGCGGATTATTCCTAGTTCGAGCATGTGTTCAAACTCCGCCCTAGCTATTTTAAGTTTGTCCGGGGCCAGACGTCTTGGTCTACAGGAGACTGGTGGTCCTTTAGTTCTAATGTGATGAGTGCAAGTTGAGGTGACTGGAAGAGGTTCGTTCGCGGATCGAACGAGCTGTGGGAAATCTAAGAATAAGGATGCGTAAGGCTGAGGGATTTCAGGCTGAAGAATAAGAGGACTGATGGCCTCTGAGTATGCCTGGGTGCCGCTGATGCTAATTTTTGTACGGGAATCGACCAGTTTCCGTCTTCGCGTATCGACCACGAGGTCGAAATGCTGAAGAAAATCAATTCCCAAAATAGCGAAAGGTACGGCTGCAACTGTGAAAACCCAGCGAAATGTTCGCCGGAGGCCTAGGTCAAGCGTGAGTGAGCGTTGACCATAGGTGGGAATGGGTGTGCCGTTAGCAGCACGAAGCATCGGTAGATAAGAGGGGGTCGCCTCGCCGGATCTTGGAGGAATCACGCTGACTTCCGCCCCGGTATCAACCAGGAACGTGATTCCCGTGCTTGAATCCTTAATGTGAAAGAGGCGACTGTTAGGGAGGGTGCCGGCCGCGTTTGTCGCCATTACGGGCCGGCTTGGGAGTTTCCCTGGTTGAAGTATTTACAAGGGGCGACACAACGCTTCGCCCGGTTGCCGAACTTGTTGTGGTACCAGCACAATTCGCCAAATGCCTGAGATTTACGCGGAGACTTACTCCGACGTCGACGCGAAGGGGATCGTGTCTTGAGGCGGGCGAAATCTCGCCGAAGAGCTGCTATCTCCGCCCAAACCGTGCGCCAATCATCGGGTGGCGGACGAGATGAAAGCTGTGGAGGTGAAAAGTTTGGGGTCTCGGGACCCTTTTCCGTACGATTCGTCACTGCTGTAATGGAGACAGGGGAGACGGTGCAAAAACGATCCTGAATCTCATCAGCGAGTTGTGCTGCGTCCAACAAGGACGGGGACTTGGCTGCTGTGAGAATAGCTTGCGTGTTAACCGGAAGGCGTTGCATCCACAACTCCTTGAGGAGTGTCTCATCCATGGATGAGGGGCCCAGCAACTGTTGCATTTGAAGCAACAAATTAGACGGTCGCTTATCTCCCAGTTGCAGATCCCTAAAGAGCTGTTGTAGTCGAGATCTATCAGAAGGCGTGACCCGTTTGATGACGGCTTCCTTAAGGGCTTCATATCTACGTTCGGCGGGTAAATTCAGCAGGAGGTCACGCACTTGCATCGTGACATCCTTGGGAAGCTTGGCCAAGAGTTGGCTAAATTTAGCCTGATCTGTCGTAACGCGCTGATTGCAGAACTCCGCCTCTAAGTACATGAACCACAAAGCGGGTTCCATATCTAGGAACTGGGGAAAAGTAATTGTGACTGCTCCGACTGTCGGCTTCTGTTCAGGGTCCACTGCAAAAATAAGGCAAAACTTAATGTATATATATAATGACAGGATCAACAAAACACCGTGGATAAAACGCTGGAAGGTTTGTGCAGCGTGCAGAAGGCCAAATGGCATTCGAAGGAATTCGACCAATGCCAAATTTTCCACAACGTTGTCCCTGGTGAGCGAAGAGGAATATCCTGATAAGATTTTGGTAAACGATAATGGATTAATAATCGGGCTCACCAAATTGTAGAGGACTGGTACGTTTCTGTCTAGAATCGTGCCTATTATCCACAATAATTAAATCAGAAAAACTGATTATAGGACAACGACGTTTATTGCAAAGAGACCGGGAAAGCGAGCTGTAAGCAAAACACAACAGAAGCAAAGCGCGACAGACCAGTAGCTAGCGTCCGGAAGGTGCAAGTGTAATTGTGACCTCGGGCGGTCGAACCTACAAGAAAATCTAGACATGCAACCAAACAATGCCAATAGTGGCAACGGTCAAAATAAATAGAGATATAGTTGGAATACGTGGCAAACCAAGAATGTCTCTACAAATGTCAGGGGGTGTTGGGTTTTTTGTTCAGATGTTAACTGATTTGTTTTCAAAGCTATTGTCCCTAGATGAATGAAATTTGAAAACGGATGTAATATTAAGTAAGCTCAGAGAAGTTTCTACGTTCTGTTCAACATTGTGTGCCTTTTTATGAGACCAAATCGCATATAGGAGTCTGTCTCAAATAACTGCTTATCATATTTCCTAACAGTGCCCGAAATATACCTTTTGTTTCCGAACCCTAACGTGTTCTTTCACTTCGGTACTTGATGGGACTACGTTTGGATAGCTCTTCATGAAAGACGTCTAAACTTGTTAGTGGACGAGGGTCGAGCGCATAATCACTTGTCCATTAAAACTTGGTGAGCCCGACCAATAATCAGTTTTCTTACAACATTTCTGGTTCGCGCTTTTCATTCTGTCACCAGCACGCATCGATGAACCCTATCAATGAGCATTCCTTTTCCGAGCGTTTCACTCCTGGTGCACCATTTCAAATTCGTGACGACGTTCCCAAATTGTTGGGGGGGCGGCGCTATTTTATCTGCACTCCTAACGCCAGTTTGTGAGTCCGCTTCTTTTCGTCTAGTCGTCCCATCGTCTACTGTGCGTAGTATTTCTGTGAACTCCAATTTAAATGCGTCCCTAATATCTTTCGTATCTAAACCTATTTTATTATGCGCGTCATTTATTGTCGCTCATCCCAGGTGTATTCGCGTTTGTGTTCTACACTTCCTCTCGTCATACGTTTTCTAGACGGTAGCACGTTATACACAGGGTTATTGATAGCACTAAGATCCGCGATTTTCACTGGTCACTATATTATTCTATCGCCTCACAATCCCCACCCATTCGATTGTTTCAGTTGCCAACCGCGAGTGCAGCGATGTGTGCGTACTCCACGTGCATGTCTGATCAGGCACAATTTCAGCGCCATCGACAACGACTCTCCCAAACCTCGGCATTTCCCTGGGTCTTTGGTAGTCTAAACTTGCACACGTTTCAAGCACCGCCTGCATCTTTGTATAGCTGCAGATTTTAACTCATTCGAGTTCGTTTCTTTTGCACGTCATCATTATTCATCTCTAAGGCCATTTAACGCCTCCGCGGAATTTGTCATCGTCTGTTTCGCGTTGATCGTCTAGCACACTTATCCAACAGCGTCTGCCAGCTTAACCTAATCTAGCATGGGACGCAGTAGCCAGCGCGGCCTCACTGACCTAGCTCGACCCCAAATCCGATGGCCACATTGCGGTCAACGCACTCGCTAAGCATCTGACCTAGCTTAATATTCACGGGTCAACAAATCTGGCAGCTCAGGTCATGTTAGCCATCCATCGGACAAATTTTCAACGGTGTAGCTCCTACAGTCGTAAGCCTTACGGTGCACACCTCGGATTGAACGTCCACGAGGCTCGAACCGCTAACACTTGTCACAGCACTATTAACCGATTGGTTATTCCCGCACGAGATCAGGCACCTCACCATTTACACATCGGTTTCTGGCACGGACCGTTTGTCAGACCTATTAGCGTGCTCCTACTGTTATTTCCACCACAACATCCTCGACACTCAAGACCGACCCACAGGCAAACACTGTCGCTCATCCATACGAATGCAATTCCTACCACAGCACATCTCAACCGACATTAGACCTTGCGACGTTGTGGGCACTACCTAACGTTAGTAATGCAACAAGAACACGACTAGCATTTATGTCCTCACTGCGCGGTTATTCCTTCGATCTCTACCGCACATCTGTTTTGTAGTACCATATCAGACGCTTTGCTAGACAATATGAGATTGATTGCGCACGTTTGCAAGGAATCATCCAACTTGTTTGTGCAAACCATGGATATACCTAGGCCAACTGAATTTCACATTAAACGATCGCGCAGATAACACTACCGATGTAGTAACCCCATTTAGTTATTGTTGACTGCGTTGAAGCTACGATTACCATTTTTACTCTTTTTGTTCCCAAATTTTGTATGCGCTTACATGTTTTTTTGAGCGAGTATGGATATCGGCAAGTCGCTCGCGCACACGAACGTACGGCTCCGCTGCATCTTCGCTCGTCGTTTCTCTGTACTAACGTTTCTTCTTTTTGTTCGTTCGCCCTCACGTCGATTTCGCGTGTCGGCAACGTACTGCTTGTCTATTCGTTGCGTTAATCGAAACCGGCCCGCCATAGCCCGTTCGAGCTCTGCAAATTGGTGAGTCCATTCAAGGTGCACATCATAGTGTGCAACTGAGTTAAGTATTTTCTCCCCTCATGTTACTTTTTGAGTACGTATATTGTATATGCGGTGCATATATATAAATTTAGCCGCTTGCCTCCACTCATTCGCTGAGGAAACTGAAAAAGTTGAGCCTGAATTCTCATCTTCCGCATCGTTGATCACACTAGCTGTTCCCGCTTCTGGGGATCTCAATCTAGAGTTATGGGTCGCTGTGCCAGAAATGGATTTCGGCAACCGGCCTATAAGAAGTGACTCGGACAGGTTCTGGCATTTTATACCGCCTTCTCCGAGATATGCTGAACCTGGTTGGTGATATCTCACTCGGCTCGGCAACCAATCGTTATGAGTCAGCTAAACAAGCGATTCTTGATGAAACACAGCCATCCGGTAAAATGCGTTCGGAACAACTGTTCCAACGATTACAGCTGGGGGACAAGAAGCTGTCGATTCCCCTTCGGGGAATGCGACATGCAGCAGGCAAATCACAGTTGCCCGAGTCGCTTTTGCGAGGGTTGTGGATGCAAAGGTTGACATAGTATGCACATGGGCTACTATCCATGTTACCCTCACGTCCGTTAAGTGACCTAGCGGTTTCGGCTGACGCAACTGGTCAGCCAATATTAGTTAGACGAATAGTTAACTCCAACAGTCCGGCGGATAATTTGTTGGCCAGAAAAGACGTCAAAGTGGCAAACCTGCGCAAATTTGGAAATTCGTGAACGCAACTCTTTAGGATCAAGCGTCGAGATAGCTCAGTTGCGGTGTGAACTGGCGGATCTTCGCAACAGCGTTCAGCATACTGGGTCACCATCTAGAATTCCTCCAACGCGTGCCCGATCACCGCCGGGACTGGAAACTTACAGTGCATGTTGGTAGCATGAGACTTTTCTTTCTGAAGGGTTTAACCTACAAGAGCGGAGGTTAGTGTCACCGCGCATTTGGTAACGGATTTGCGACGAGAATCTGGCACTACTCTCCAGGCTGCAAACGGTACACCCATTAGAGCCTTCGGTCGCCGGCTGTGGAATTTAAACTTTGGTCTTAGACGCAATTTTTCCTGGGTGTTCATCGTAGCTGATATACCTTTCCTCATCGTTGGCATTGACTTCCTCAGACACTTGGATTTACTGGTCAGCGCACGTCGGTTGTGTCTGATTGATACCTGGACAAAACAAAAAGTTCGGAGCAAGCTGTCGCATGCGGCTGTGATCATCCCTATGCTCGCCAGTCCCATAGTTTGAGAGCCTTATGGGGAACTTATCCGAATCCCCTCAACCGATCCGCCCCACTAACGAACTATCGACTGTGACAACTGACGTCGCGCATCACATTGTCACACGAGGGCCGCCAGTTCGAAGTTGTCCACGCCGCTTAGCTCCCGATAAGTCCAAAATTGCTCAAACCGAACTTCGGCATATATCCCAACTCTGTTATATCCGTCTGTCCAATAGTCCATGGGCTTCGCCGTTGCACATGGTGCCTAAAAAGAAGATTAACGACTGGCACCCATGTGGGACTGTCGAGCACTGAACAACGCAACTACTCCCGATAGTTACCTAATTCCTCACATTCAGGGCTTGAGGGCGAATCCATCGGTGAAGCCGATATCCACCAAAATTGACCTGGTGTGCGCTCATAACCAGATTCCAGTAGCATTAGGAGATGTCCTAAAGACAGCAGTCATAACACCGTTCGAAATTTTTCCGTTTTTACGCGTGCCGTTTGGTCTAAGCAACGTTCTATTCACGACGTGTGTCGTGAAATGGGCAAAGTTTATCCGCATATAAATGATAGTTTGGTGGCTAGCTCGTAATAAGAAGAACATTTCGTGCGCTCAAGTTCATTATTCAACCGTTTTGTTCGCATCTTGGGGTCATCACACATCTCGAACGTTGGGTCGCTCAGTTTGGTTGCCCTGCTGTAGCGACTGCCGATCGCAGGTCATATTTTGACTTGGCCTTCACTTCATTCCTCAACGCACTAGGCTGTAGCAGAATTCGCACAGCAGCTTACCACACGGCAGCCAGCGGGTTGGTTGAGCGTTTTCATCGGCAATTGAATAGCAACAACCTCTCATGGCACGCGGTTTTGCCACTAGTCTTGTTGGGTATCCGTAACACGCTGAAGGTAGACCTGCATACCACCCCCGCCAAGTTAGTCTATGGGTGTTCCTTACGTTTCTTTCGGCTAGTTGGTCGCCGCGGGCGCAACGGGACTTATCAATTCCGAGGACTACGGCCAGCGGTTAAGCCAACACATGAGACGACTCTGAATAATTCCACCGAGAGAGCAGATGACGCCAACGTACGTACATCATCGCCTGTCAAATTGTTTGCATGTTTTGGTTCGTGCGGTTACCCCTCGACAACCTTTGCATTCGCCGTATACCAGACCGTTCGCGTACTCGCACGCTATGCTGAGACTTTCGTGTTGGAACGCAATGGTAAATGCGAGGTGATCTCTATCGATAGACTAAAGATGGAGTTTATAGAGGTCACATCTAAGGAAACTGATTCGCAAGCAGCAACGCCCCTATCGGTCGGTACATTACCTAGCGTTCATACATTTCCGGTTTCGGTTGCGACTCCGCCTGTCCCGACGGAGCCAAGCCCCCGGGGCAGGCGCGGCCAAGATTTGCTTAGGCCAATGCGATTCGCAAATTATGTGGACTTCCGCCGTATCTAACGTTTTTGTCGAACCTTCTTACCTAGTTAATTTTAGATGGTCTTACCTACACCGAAACCTGTCAACAAGACGTTTCCTTTCAAAAAGCAAAAGGAAGTTTTATCCTGTCGGACGCGATGGGATCAGAAGTTTGACACCTAGGGTTAAACATCCATTATCTGCATGTGACACTGAGGGCGCGCATTGCAAGAAGACGCTAAATAATTCGAAGTACTGCTATGATTGTCTACGATAGACGCAGACGGCTACGGTCCTATCAGGTAGACCACAACGTGTTTGTTCCCATTTCCCTCGCTCTCTAATTATTGACCCGCCCGAATGTGCCCTGCCCACCACTTTCAGTTGTTTTCTCTCCTCCTTCCACCAAATGTAGACACCAGCTGTGTGACAGGTGTAGATTGGACCACTCATGCTTGAGTCAACGGTTCCGGGTTACCGAAGAACTCCTACACTGTCGAAGCCAGCGCTCTGGTTGTTTTCTGGCTGGACAGCTATTTGGTTATTGTTGACTGCGTTGAAGCTACGATTACCATTTTTACTCTTTTTGTTCCCAAATTTTGTATGCGCTTACATGTTTTTTGAGCGAGTATGGATATCGGCAAGTCGCTCGCGCACACGAACGTACGGCTCCGCTGCATCTTCGCTCGTCGTTTCTCTGTACTAACGTTTCTTCTTTTTGTTCGTTCGCCCTCACGTCGATTTCGCGTGTCGGCAACGTACTGCTTGTCTATTCGTTGCGTTAATCGAAACCGGCCGGCTATAGCCCATTCGAACTCTATATCAGCCCCGACTCTACGCTATCAGTTTCAGTTCAGTCCAACTGGCATTCATTCGCCAAGCCTGATTGAGAATTCCTGCCAGTTTAGACACCACGTACTCTACCTAGGCGCTGTTACTAGCCCATTTTTCGGTTTCCAACTTATGCGTGTCCATTGCACAGAACACAGGTTTTGCGATAAACAGCCTAGATTTTTACGCTTAGCTCCAACAATTTTACTATGTATCCACTGGAACCTCAAATACATCAATAAGGTTTGAAAAATTGTCTTCATGAATACGTTCTAAAAAGCATTTCCAAACCCTCTTAAAACTGATAAACCGTCCAAAACATATCATATGCTCAACTTCTTTTCCGGGCGAGTTACACAGTTCTCTCAGGCTGCTCGCTGCCCGTACGTTTGTCTACATTCCAGACATTTTGGAACACCTGAACATGTTTTCTGAGCTTCCGAAGAACTCGTCGGCTGACCGTTCAACGGAAGTCATCCCAAGCTCCCGCCCTCTAGTCTAATTCTGACGATTTCTCCTGATCGCATTTTTACACATTGTACTTTGCATTTTTTAAGGTTTTCACTTTGTAGAAGCCCAGCGGATTATAAGAAGGTACAATGATACTGCTAACGTCGAGTCTTTATCAGCACCCAACTGGCATCCATCGACTGCATCGTTGTAGAGTAAACCAACTAGCAAATCGGCTCAGGACAATCCCACCTGCGCCCCGCTCTTTGTCCTACATACTCACATTCATTAGAGTCCAGCACGCATCATCATCATCGGTTTGGCTCACGACCGTCTCCTTCTTCAGTGAGGCTTGCCACACCACGGTCATCATCCATACGAACGCAGGTCATCGTCCGCAGTCCTACAGGTAATGACTCGACGACCTCGGAAGTAGACAGCTTCCACAGCTACACAGTCACATTCACCAGTCTGTGCACTGAGCTCAGCAGTTCATATTATACACACACTGGGTTAATTTCAACCAAGACTGGCGCACTAGCGTAATGAGGGGACTTTGTGGTCTTAGGTCTTTTGTGAGTGCACTCACGGCATCTGGAGTGCCATGAACAAAAAACAAGGGGGTGGTCCACAAGTCGACACCTCCGGTTACACGATCAAAGTTTGCCCACCGCCATCCTTCTTGAGGGAGGATTGTATAGTGACAAGCGATCGTGTGGCCCTCCTGAGGATCCCGGCTGCAGCCGTGTTATTTGCGTGCCTGTTCTGTAGACATGGTTATGTGTACGCCTGCTTTGGGAGCCTTGATATGAACCCAGTACCACTTCCTACACCCGTGCGTCTGATTGTGCGCAGCGAATGCTTGTTTCTTCCCTAACGACTCACCCATTACTTTATTCTTCGAGGTCCTTTAATCGAGACCTTCCCCAGCGTTTTTTAACACACTCGAAATTTTCATGCACTTCTCGCCTGGCGCGCTTTTGAATGCGGCCAAGCGGGCGGGAGCTCACCACACACTCCCCTTCTTTCTTTCCTTGGTTGCTGCCGTTGGTCTCAGATTAGGCTAGAACAAACTGCTTAACGTATTTCCTAACATTGTTTCCGAGCCCCAACGCGTTCCATCAGTTCGATGCCTGATGGGACTACGTTTGAACAGCTCTTCAGATAAGCTGTTTCAACTCGTTAGTGGACGAATGTCGAGCGCTATCCACTCGTCCATTACAAGAGTGAACGATCAACAGCTGGTAATTGAGCACTTTCTGCGTTATGTTATAGCTATTTGCCAGTGTTATATATTTTATAAACTAACACAAAGTTATGGACGCTGCTAAAAAAGGTTCTGTCGGAGAGTCATACGCCATTATTCGCTGTTTTTCCCGTGGACATTCTACGTTCTTCCACTTACCAGATAATTTTGTTGCAGTTTTTATAGCTAAAATGATTCACACACGGAAAAACATTCCGCAATATCCAGACGCTCAAAATACTTTATCGGCTACACAATTCTCCAGATCTGTGAAACTCTATCGGCTGCAGTGTCTACAGTTCATAATAATATTTTGCGACTCTTGTGTAATTTTGTACACGCCGTTTCTTCACATTCACCTCTACACCTGTTCGAAAGGATCATCATCATTTTTATACTTTGGTTGTCTTGATCAGCAAAAGAAAACGGGAGTCACCGCGCGCCCTCTCTGTCTCCTCCGTTTGCGTGAAAAATTGAGCTGGTGAAGCGGTCGCACAGCGAAACGTTTTTTAGCTCCGCGTGTTTGTTGACCTATCGACGCCGAACGCTCGCCATTCCACAACGTGTGTGGAATTATCCTTCAGTCGTCGTCCGGACCTATCCCTTGGCGCCGTCTTTCTCCTGGGCGGTGGCCTATCCAGTTCCACCTATTTGGTCTTGTCAGTGAGCAATTTCCGTTTTTGGATGCGTCATTCCTTTGCTTATACGTACACCCGTCATACACGACTGTTACCAGTGTTATTTCTTATCAGTTGATCATTCAGACCACACGATTTTGAGCAAGCAACCAAGTCCATCCTAGAAGTCCGTACGTTCCGCCGCGAAAGTGAAGCTTCTCTGCCTCCCCCTATCATGGCAAAATTCTCTACGCATTTTCCCGGAACCATCTACACCAATCAAGGGCGAAATTCTTTGCCAGCTCTCTTCCCTTATCCTGAAATCACCTGTTCTTAGCACGACCTTAACCAAAAGATTAACGATCTAATTGCGGAGTGTAAATTAATGTAAATACTCGGCATTTACACAGAATTCCGACGATTTCAGGAAATATCCTCCTAGAAGCATGTGTCGCAAATTTTTCTCTATAAGCTGGAGTCCTCTCTTATGATGTCCCCTTCTTTGCCTCATTCACATACTTTGCTTATTTTACAACTGTTCATTATGCTGTGCACTTATGCTTACGGCTTTACAATGTGTACATTTATCACATTCACATGAGCGTGTTCCTTACAAATGTGTTGAGGAATATACTGTCATTATTATTATCATTAAGTGGAAAATGGTATAACATGCAGGAATGCCCGTTCAGGAACCTATAATGAGCACCGTTCATAAGATAATACCACTTTACGAATTCAATCATGCGACAGTTTAGCATCTTTTCCGAAGCTCTAGAGCACCGTAAAGTACGGCTAATGGGACGATTATCACTAACGCCTCACCACTCTCGGAGCGGGACTTGCTTGGGGAATTTTTCCGCCAGGGAGGAAACAAATGGTGTGTTTGAGACCGACTTGCTAATTAATAAGAGGGCCGAGATGATAATGAGCATTGACGATAGACAACTGTCAGCGTGTTTCTGCGTAATCAATAGGAACATGGTCCATGAACGCACACGTGTCTATGAAAAAGGTGGTGGATTAAAAAGTATTCCAGCAATGTAGGAAGAAGCGGCAAATTGTAATTAGGAACACCACACGTTGCAAAAGGCCACCAAAATGCTACTGTTCAGTATCTCCAATGATATCCGGAACCTCTAGTACTCTACGTCTCATTAGCAGAATCACCCCTCTCAACCGACTGTGTGGTTCGTCGGTATAATGTTTCATAGTCAAAGCGTGTTAGAAATGGTCATTTGGGTGTGAAATGATATTGTAGAGGATCTGAACACTATCAAAATACTTGAGTATGAACGTGGAACCAAAATGTGTGAAAACAGAAGAAAATGACCCACCATAGTTCGTGAATGTGCTTCGGTTTAGTAATTCGGCTACACTGAACGAAGTATCCAATACACAAAATTTGTAGTGTTGCTCCTCAGAGATTTTTGCTGAAATAGGCGGTTGGTTTTGTTGGTCTGTAAATCTCCCGAAACCCGTACTCGAGCAACACGGAACGCAGAGAAAACGCACGGCTCGTGACTTCGTGGGGAAAGTTTTGCGTTGATGATTATCGAGTCAATCGATTAACTTGGTTTAAACATACAGTGTACATGTTAGTTGGGGGAGGATGGAAAGACGAAACAGTGAAAAGCACAAGTACAAAAAATGCTGTACAGATTGAGGCCACATCTTTTAAATCGCCGTGAAATATTAAAATGCATCGATCAGAACAAATCTGTAAAATTAGTTGGGTGTTCAGTGGTCTGATCAATCAAATGATAAGAAATAACAAAAATATGGTGACAGTGAAAAAAGCCGTAATGCCAACGGGTGTGTACAGAAGGTATAGGTATAAACAAAAGGAATACGTATCCAGAATACGGGAATTACTCATTGACAAGCCCAAATAAGTGGAACTGGATAGGCTACCGCCCGGAAGAAAGACAGCGCCAAGGGTTAGGTCCGGACGACGACTGAAGGATAATTCCACACACGTTGTGGAATGGCGAGCGTTCGGCGTCGATAGGTCAACAAACACGCGGAGCTAAAAAACGTTTCGCCGTGCGACTGCATTACCAGCCCGCACCACATATCCGGTGAAACTTGAAGGAATGAAACCAATAAAAATAATACTGTATGTTTCTCAACGCATATGTGAGAAGCACGCTGAGTTGAGCGAGATCATTGCCAATGCTGGTTGACTAATTGCCTGGCTAGCAGAGCCAGGAAACCAATATCTCCCGGAAACTAAACAGAGGGAGATTGCAGTGACGGAATCAAAACTGAGAAAAAAGTTTGTGGAGTGTGATACAAGAAGCATTACAGCATAGGAGTGCATGTTAGTGCATCCCAGGGAAGATGAGGATGAAAAACATTTCATATTTGACTACGGAAAGCCGAACGGACCACTCATCATACAGTGAAACAACAAAGCTGAAGAAGAAATTGTGTAGAAAATCGCAAGTTTCTGATAAGAGGAGAGGTTTGATTGTCAAACGATCGGGCTCTCGGCTGATGCAGTCATTGAAAAAATTAAGATATATTGATATGACCTACGTAACCCGAGCCTAACGTACTCGTCGCCTCTTCGCCAACGGTGTACTATGAGTAGGATAGTGACCTACTAACCCTCGACGGCCAGCGCGTTCGTGGCCGTACACATCGCAACGCCATATGGTCACGTCTCCACGACCTACGGCACCGGTTGCGTACTGCGCGCTTTCTTTTATGGCCGCGCAAAAACCGCTCGCTGATTTTTCGGATGCCTGTCCGGATCGCATTCCTCCAAGCCGTTTGTTTCTACGCTAGCTCTTCCTAAGCTTTAAACCGAACGCTACAACGTAGAAGACTTGTCTGCAATATCGTTCGACTTGCAGATGTGTTCATCGTTCGAATTGGTTTGTTCCATTCGGAAGTAATTTGGATGGACTTTAGTGCGTTTCGCAAAACTCTATTTAGGTCGTGGAATGTGCAAACAAGAACTCTCTATCCTAGCTGATCAGAATATGCTAGTTGCGGTCCTATCAATTTTTAGCACTCAGTGTCATTTGTATTGCAAAGCAATGAACGGGACCTGCGTACTTCCCAGACCTAGTTTTACGTTGGAGGGCGTATCGGGCAGACCTACGGCTATGATAACAT
This sequence comes from Paragonimus westermani, assembly GCA_008508345.1. Classification (NCBI taxonomy): domain Eukaryota; kingdom Metazoa; phylum Platyhelminthes; class Trematoda; order Plagiorchiida; family Troglotrematidae; genus Paragonimus; species Paragonimus westermani. Next base: position 28,383 of record QNGE01000156.1, on the reverse strand, counting down.
TGGTGCACTAGAGGCGAAAGTCTTGAGTGAAACCTGAAATCTATAAATAAGGCGAACAAACTCTAATATTTGCAAACGATGAGACGTTGTCAGTCAAGCGAGCCAGACATATTAATGGAGTGCTACTGGGAACCACGTTCCCAATATTTATACCCCAGCAAGTACATCACTCCCTGAATATGTCACAATACAAATGTCCGCCACACCAGTCCTTTTTTAGTGCATCCCCCGATATTTCATCAACCGCCACCTGGCCACCCTCCACAAGTCCAACTCCGTCATCCCTCCATAATAGCACTCTTTCAACACTTCCTATCATGGGGTCAAACCTTTACGACATCCACTCAAATATGAGCAAAAACTCGGTACGTTCCTTAGGTCAGGCCTTTCCGTTTGGTACTTCGCAACCCACTGCCCCATCTCTCATGAAGTTCTTTAGCAGTTCATCTGCTGTATCTGACAAAAAGTATTTCGTAAGTTTATTACTAATGAACGCAAGATCATTGGCTAGTAAGATGCACATTTTCGAACCCTTTGTCGTTGTATCTAACCCTCATATCATCCTTGTAACTGAGACGTGGTGCTCTTCTGACACCCCAGACAGTCAGATGAGCATCGTAGGATATCACATGTTCCGCAGGGATGGTCTCACAGGACGAGGAGGTGGATGCATCATTTACCTAAGAGAGCAATTTTCCGCGATAACACTTGATGATTCCATACTTCATAAACTCGAGGACTCTTTGTGGTTAATAGTCTCTCTTGGCTCTCGCGAGCTACTTATAGGATGCATCTACAGACCGCCAAATGCTGCGAGCAATGATTTAACTGACCTTGTGGAGATAATGAATCATGTGTCCAACATGCCTTGTGAACACAAACTAATAGGCGGTGACTTTAACATGCCTAATATCTCCTGGACCTCACTTTCTGCTCCAGCAACACAGGCCGAATTCCTTTCATGCATTCAACTGAATGGTTGGAACCAACATGTCCTAATGCCCACCAGGAAGGGGCATATTTTGGATCTTATATTTACCATAGGCATTCCGTCTACGGAGTTATCTGTTCTACAACAATTCCCTGGAAGTGACCATAATGTTGTCAAATGTCTGTTTGATTTAAATATGGCTACCAAACCGAGAGTTGTATTCTACCGTCCGATCAAATTCATTGATTGGAATGCCTTCTTATCCCTACTAAGATCCTTAAATTGGAATACCTTCTTTCGCACATCGGACCCAAGCATAGCGACCGCAGAATTTATCAGACATCTAACGTTCTGTATCGACGTTTTGGCCCCCATTAAATCAAAACGTGTCGGCTCGTATGTACAAGGTAAAATCCTTACTGCGAAAGAGACCGACAAACTGAAAATGCTTAAGTCGAGGTACGGAAGAACACTAGACTTTTCCCTGGTGATGCGAATGAGTAAAATGTTTGAACACATAGAACGTCAGACGCAACTTCGTCAAATAGACGAAGAGAAACTCGCACTCTGTAGTGAGCAAAGATGTGCGAAACTAGTGCAACTGATGAGACGGAGGAATTCCATGAGGGACCCTGCTATAAGAACTATCACTCTCAAAGACAAAACGGTTGTCGATGACCCTGTAAAGATGTGCGAACTCTTCAACTCACATTTCGCTGCCTCTTTTAGCGTAGAAAGCACCCCATTACCTGCTAATATCCCATCAAAATCAGAGAAAGTTTTGAATAATGTTCTAATCGATGTTCGAAGTGTTCGTTTACAGTTAGCTGGCATTAGGCCCTCAATCCATCCTGGACCAGATGGTATCCCACCAATGGTCGTCAAGCAGGCAGGTGAGGATATACCCATCCTCCTACTCAATTTGTTCAACCTATCACTTTTATCCAGCACCTTCCCCCCTCAGTGGAAAAACTCAATCATTATGCCTCGTCACAAGAGTGGTTCAAGGCAGGACGTTAGTAACTATCGTCCCATCAACCACACATCAATCTGCTCGCGAATGTTTGAGAGGATAATAAAGGTGCACATAGTCGAATTCCTAAGGACACAAAACCTTATAAACCCTTCACAGCACGGTTTCCTTAGCAAACGCTCTTGTATGACATGTCAGCTGGAATTCTTGAACCATATATCGACGTCCGTCAATGATGGAAGTGCGGTAATTATCATACTCTTGGACATGCAAAAGGCATTTGATCGTGTGCCTCATAAGCGCCTCTTGATCAAAATAGCATCTTTTGGCATACAAGATCCCTTGTATAGCTGGCTGTCGTCATACCTCGAAGGTCGCACTCAAACAGTCAAAATAGGAGAACACTATTCAACACCAAAACCAGTAACTAGTGGGGTGGTCCAAGGAAGCGTTCTGGGTCCGTTGCTCTTCTTAATGTACATAAACGATCTGTGCGACGTTATTACACATGGCAAGCCCTTTCTGTTTGCTGACGATATCAAAATCGTTTACACATTCCGCCAGGGCAGTAGTATCAATTTCTGTCTACAAGATATACGACAGGACCTAGCCTCCTTGCAGTTGTGGTGCAGAACATGGCTGATGTCGTTCTCAGCAGACAAATCGAACATCCTCACTTATGGTTGTAAATTACCCCATGGCTCCATCTCACTAGATGGTTGTAATATAGATCTTGGAATACGGTACTCAAACTCCTTCAATTTCTCTGAACAAGTATGCTTCCAGGTAGCAAAAACTAAAAGAACAATAGGCTGCATCAAAAAGACGTTCATCCTACCAGCTGCGAAGCTGACGCTCTACAAAATGTGTGCTCGGCCTCAACTCGAGTATTGCACCTTCATTTACTGCCACCTACGCAAGTCCGACGGGCTTGTGTTAGAAAACCTTCAACGATCGTTTATCAAAACATCAGGATATTCCTCTTTGCTTACCTATAGACAACAAAAAAACAGCAAAAAATTCCGAAGGTGCGGTTGGACAACCTCCCTGGGTGACCTTGAAATATTTGAAAAATCGCTCATCCCACAGCCTACTAAACAGTGAATTAGTGTAACATCCCATTTTTTGAAACTGAATCGGTGAAATGAGCGAACTATCTATTTCTCTGTTGTGTGCGTGAAAGTTCCATAAACTACAGTCGTTTCCTCTTTGACCACGTAATTCTTGCAAGAAATTTCACGTTTGTTCTACTGTTAAATTATTCGTTTATGTATGGTTTGCAAATACCCACAGTGATCGCGCATAACCAAGCGTGCTTCTCACATATGCGTTGGGGAATATATTTTATTTATTTATTCTACCGCCTGAAGTGAGTGCAGTGCGTTTCCTCTGTTTTGATGATGGATTGTTCCGTCGGGGAGAATGTTGATGATGTGGTCAGTATTATTCCATTCAGACAGCTTCTTTAATATAATGCACATCTTTTACACTGCAGCAAATGTTTATAAACCTGTTACGATGAAAATTGAAGGAAAATATAACGCTCACCGCGTGAATTTTGAAAATAAGCTTCAAGACAGTTGTTGATTCCCATCGTCATCCACGCCTCTCAATACACACGGTAAACTCAGGCAGAATTTGAAATAATCATCAGATATTGCCGCAAAATTGGCGTGAGTATTATGGTGGAAGCCGGTGAGTCACGTTTCCTGAAACGGAAGCGTCATCGTCATGGTTACCTCTCAAAGCCTTGAGTACTCCGTGAACGGGAAACACCGAAAATATTTGTGGTCGATTGACCAGGAAACGGATGGGGCGTGGCCACTTTATTTCTCATCATCCGAAAAAAATGTCCAAGAAAACCGACTGCAACTGTGGTGGATACTCAGACCGGAGGTGTGGTTATTCCAACACTGCGAAATACCTCGACGCGGAGGAGGCACGGCCAAAACCCCACAACGAGCGGATCGGGGACGGCAGGGCGGCCGGATGAGTCATCGCTCGACTGGATCGGACCAACGGGCGAGACATGGCAGGAAAAATAGAAGGGACGACGAAATCGGAGGCGCGAGTATTCCAACATTCGCATGAATATCGCGAAGCAGTCGTGGACTACGCTCAGAGGCCAGTGGAGGAGAACAAGAGCAACGAAGTCGGACCAACAGACGAAGAATGGCAGGCGGAAACCCCCCCGCTAGACGGCGCCGATCGCGCACATAAACTGGGCAGAAGTGCACACGATGCGTGAGCAAAAACCTGGGGGTGTTTTGGTCCGGAATGATGACTAATGAACGCGAGCGCGCGTGTGGCATGAGGACTAGCGTATTGGAAAATAAGGATTGTGCTTTATTGGACGCCTTCTCGTTACACATGTTTACTTTCCAGCAGCGGACGAATACAGGGCAATCAGTGCTGTGAACGAAATGATTTACAACAAACACTGGACCGCAGATAAGTCAGTGGACTTCGTCGATCTAAAAAACGATGTTATCCGCAAAGAACATCGTGTACTAAAAAGCACTTCCAGGCAATAAACGCTCGCATCTGCGGAAGTTTACTGTGCGGAAAGAAAGTCCAGGGAACGTGACTGGTAAGCTCTTGCGCACCTTACCTCATGCAGAAATGTTGTAAATGGTATGATATGCTCGTGTGTACCTGCGTTGAAAGAAGCTTGTTGTTTACGCTTGCAAGTATGTTTTCCGCTCATATCATCTACCCACTCGAACCAGCACATCTTTTACCACGTTTAAACATTATTAATTGCTTTGTGGTGCTTTGAACAGAGTCTGTTGACAAAACAAAGATGGTATGCCTAAATATTCACCAATTCGAGTGAAATCCAAAAACTGCCAGCCGCCAAGTGATGCAGGAAGACATGATAATGACAAAAAGGTCACTCTCCAGACACCACGACCAACACCTGTTTCACTCTCGCTATGGCCAGAAGACTGTGTTCTCTGCTAAGTCAGTAATTTCACAGCAAACTTGAGCACGTTGCAAGAAAAGAACAGTACCGACTTGTGTTCACTTACTATCAACGATGTATTCACAGATGAATTTTTAAAAATAACCGACTTGAATACCGAAATGGTGAAATTAAACAGTAAGTACCTGGATTTCCCTAGAGTTCCTCATCGGATAGACTATTTAGTTAATGGTGTAAATGCCTTAGATAACATCCATTGTGAGAAAACTTCTGTTCAAAAAGATCTCGTAACTGCCGGGATGGTTACTGACAAAAACGCTACGAATTTGTACAGGTGATTAAGCTTCACCATTGAAGCGGTGGTGTTTAATCTATCTTGGTGATCTGTGAAACAGTCTCATTTAAAGCTAGTAGGAGGAAAGAAAATCAGTGCTGTTATCAAAGACTTTGCAGGAAAGTACATCAAAAACGTTATTCACCGTTACTGCAGTTCTTAAGCAAACTCGTAGCGAACGAATTTGCCTGAAGACAAGAACAAATTGAGCGTAGCACAAACATCCACCCCGCAATTTTTTTTGAGGGGGCGCAACTACAGAAGGAAACACCTCTCAAGTAAAGAAGAACCCTAGCAGTACAGTTAGTAATTTTGACGACCTCGATGAAGATCTGAACTGCTGCACAAGCACACTAGATCAGCATGTTGTTATTGAGAACGCCAGTACTTTGTCCAGCTAAACGAATATTTCAAAGCAAATTATGTTCAGTGCTACTAACGCCATGCCCGTTCAGTTTCCTGCAGTGAAACACATAATTAGTGTTAAAAATCTGTCCCGGAGACTTCAATAACCACTCTGTCAACAGTTCAAGACATAGGGTACTATAATTTCCCTAGAGTACTGCCTTTGGTGGCTCAACTCCTGATAATGAGAGGGTTAAACAAGCAAAACGGGTCATTCATTACTGCGGGCATTGTTCTCTGTCATCTTGATCAACTGTATGTACCAACGGAAGATCCAGAACGCCTGATCAAGATTCCAAACCAACAGTAAAATCTGTACTGTGCCTACTCAAACATAATGCTTTGAAGTGAAAATGGCTACCTCCCGGAACGAAAGCAGAAATCAGTCACCGTGGCACAAAGCAAATCTCAGTTTACTGAGTTTCTATTGGTCATTTCGTAGACAAGAAGCATCAGTAAAGTGAAGAATTACAATTGGTGCTGACGCTTTAGATTTTCCATTGGTCGACTTGACTCAGCTCGTGCGGCGTTTGTTTCAACACATGATGCATTTGAGCAACTTGTTTTACTCCGGTGCTTGTTGTAACAAAATCCGATGTTGGAGCAACGTGTCATCTTGATTGGCCCCCTTGCTAACGTACCAGTTTGTTCGCGTTATCGACACTGATTGACCGTAGCCTTCTGCGAATCACTGGTTGACTTCGTATGGATGTATTTGTCTGGTCCAATTACTTTACATTTTGAATCTGCAATGCCGGAGAGAAAAGGAAGTATTTCATAAGTGCAACAAATATGGTTCTAGAAACCACGTCCGAAGACTCAAATTTTTGCAGGTGAAAGTGCACAATTTGCCCACTGTTGCTTTTAAGCCAATTCAAAATTATACTGGATTTCACGGCCTTCAAAGATTACCCAACAACTCCACGATAATTTATTTTCTTATCCAAAATATGAGTACCACTAGGAACCAAATTTCCGGTATATATAACCAGGCAAGTACACCACCGCCTAACTATTTGACTAACCAGGCTTTTTTAGTACACTTTACGATATTTCATCCACCACAGCCTGGCCATCCTTTCGGTATCCCACTCAATCCTCCTCCTGTGAAGGCACCGTTACAACAGTTTTTGTCTTGAAGTCAAATCCTTGCGACATCTACTCGAATGTAGCCGGAAAACTGGTGCATTGATTAGCTCAGGCCTCTGCATATGCTGTTTGAAAACTCACTGCCCCGTTTGTCATGTAGTTCTCTGACTGTCGGACAGATATCAGAAAGTTCTCAGAATTTAATACAGGACGTGAAGAATGGTGGTTACATAAAAGAGCGATGGCGAAAAATCACCTGAAGAATGAATGTTGCTCGTTCCTTTACATTTCATGAATCTCCATTGAACGTTCACCGCTTGAAACCGACTCCTCTCAAATAGGACCTTCAATGTCGATACCGCCTAGCAAATGCGAGATTTCGATGAGATATAGCTTGAAAAAAGACGCGTTCGTTAGTGACGGCAATGAAGATCGGAGCCGACAGATGGTCGTAACGAAATAAGGTCTATGGGAGATTTTCCGTCCAATCGTCTTTCGAGTGACTTCTAAATGTTCACTCAGGACACTCAAAAAACAGTCCTTCTACCTAGACTGTTTGTTCCGTAGGAATCTTTCCGAAAGATGCTGATACCGGACGTCTAGTGATTGTTTGAGCATTGCTTGATCTATTTGCAACGTCTATCCATAGGCAAAACCCAGGTAGCCAACGTGCGTCCGCAAATTCTGAGCCCATCGAGAAGCCGATTTGGATCCGGAAGGGAAGACGGTCGTATCAGTGCTTCTTATTGACAAGTTGCTAGATTTCAAGAAAATTTCGCTAAACCAAATAGAAGAAGGTAGAAACAAACCTCGATATTGAGTCCACCAAATTTACGGTTTTTTGGATTAACGGTTCATGGAAGTATAATCAAATTCAACAGTCGCCTGACGACGAATAGATCGAGCATAAACGAAACCAGGGTGCATGTCAACAAAGGTCCGGCAACAGGGAATAGGGACAAAAAGCTACACGGAACAAGTTTCAACAGGTAAATTATATCAAGTTTTAATAACACATCAGGATTGACATCCGTGAGAGAAATAAGTTGTTACGCGCGTAACTTGAGTGTTGATTTCAGTATTTGCAATGAAGGTTCGCAATCATTACCTAGAGGAATTCTGATGTAAGAATATAAGTAACGAAGAGGGAATAAATGTGGACAGAGAAGGAAGTCGCCAACTCTCTATAAACACATGACAACAATCAAACATCCAACGCGGGCAGCTACTTTAGGACAGGAAGAGGCGGTGATGCATTACTTACCTGAAAGTGCCATTTTCCGCGGTAACACTTGACGAATCCGGTCTTTATAAAATTGAAGACTCTTTGTGGTTGATGGTCTTAATTGGCTCTCGCGAGCTACTTGTAGGATGTACCTACAGACTACCTAAGGTCACTGACAGTAGTTACTATAAGGCATTTATCACGCGAGCCGTACGAACGTAAAGCAATAAGTGTTGACTGTATTATGCCAGTATCTCGTGAACCTCATTTTCATCTCCGGCATAGCAAGTCGAACTTCTTTCGTGCGTTCAGGTGGATGGATGCAACTACCAATTCCAAACGCCCGCCGAACAAGTGCACATTTCGGATCTCATATCAACCACAAGTAGTTTTTCTGAGGGAAGTTACCAGACCATCGTGAAGCCCCTTTGACTTCAATACGGTTGTCAAACCGACGGTTGAAGTCAATCGTTCATGAGAATTCATTGATTGGAGTGCCTTATTCTCCTTCCTTAAAATGCGATAACTTCGTTCTCAAACCAAACCCGAACATGGCAACCGGAAATTCCATCAAGTAACCATCTTCTTTTATCGGCATTCTGGCTCCTGCGAGGTCAAAAAGCCTGTAAAAGGTAGAATTTCTACTCAACAAGAGACCGAAAGAAATAAAGTACGTAAGTCGAGGCATAAGATGTCATTGCAATTCTTCCCGGTGATGTAAATAAGCAGCATGCTTGAGGGCATGATGCACATAACGTAACCCGGTTGTAAAAACCAAGGTTGCGCTGTAGGCGAGCAGGGAGACATGGAACTAATACAGATTTTGAACTTCGATTTCACATTTCACTTTATTTTACTCACAAGTTAACAGTGGTATGCTCCATCTCCGAAATTCACGACTCGTCTGTTTACAGTAGTCGCTCATACTCCTGACTGTTTGATAAGCCAAAATTTATTCCACTTCCATAAACACTATATCGCATGTAAACAATTGAACTGTATTCGTATTTCTTCTGTGCACCTCAATTTCTACCATAGTCTGACACGTTTGTTTACATGAGCAGCTGTAACCCACTGCATGTTTTACCGCTGGAATTACTCGGACGTTTTGTCACGCTTCTGCTGCACTGTTGTGTGCGCTTGTAAACCTGGTCGTAAGTTGCTGTATATTTAAATTGTTTATTACTAAATTTGTGGAAACACCCTCGATATCGGTATATATATATAATATAATCTTCTGACCTCTGCCCATTTTAAGGCATACATGTATGTCCAACCCAGACCGTGCGTAAGTATAGGCTACTAGGACGCATATTTAGATTCTTCCGCTGATTTACCACGGATGATGGGTTGGAGAGATTCCGCAAGCGGTTCTGCCATATAAGCTATTGTTCCCAAAGAAAAAAGGGCTGTTGATATGTACAGTCTCCAACTCATATTTCGCTGCTTCGTTGAGCATGGGAAACGCCCCTTACCTGTTAATATCCCACAGGCAAGCAGAATTCTGAACACTTCCGGCTGATGTCGCTGAACTTTATCCGCAGGGAGTGTATGCTGTAGCTAGTTCACCGTAAATATGTGGGTTTGGAATATCGTGTGAGTAACTGTGGACTGAATATTTAGGAAAGTTTGGAATGTGTCTATTGTACTGTGAGAATTCGCTTGTTTTAATGCGCAAACGATGTTTATCAAGGACACCAAGGATTTGCGCTAAATTGACAGCGAAATATGTTGACGAGATAGCTGAAGTTTTGCGATCTGGTTGATAGAGGGAATAAGGAACCAATGATTAATAACCATGCACCGTATAACTTGTAAGCATTTTTTGAAGACTTTTTATTCGATATTCCTTGAAATAGGTGCCGACAGTTTATAAGTTTGGATAATAATGATCATCCCCACGTGCGATGGGAAACCACTGAAAATTAGAGGCGTCGTGGGTAAGTAGATGAGGCCGCAGCTGATTACTTCTAAACATAATGCGGGCGAAACCCGGCGTGATCTGTTTAGAGTAGATATTGCTCACCGTAATCGGCGTAAGCTGCTTTGGCCCTAAGCTAATCGGAAAATATGTAACAATTTTCAGTTACCTGATCACCAAGAAGATGTAATATCACGTGTCTTCAGAAAAACAAAGCGGTCCGAGGAGAAGTGAGATACTGTACTGCATGAAGCCATTCGGGATTAACAGTTCGAACGTCAGCCTACGTGCACCCTATATTCACAACGCCACGACCTATGGTTGGACACACTGACGTCTATGCTCGACGGTCAGCCTACGTGCAGCCTATAGTCACAATGCCACGACCTATTGTTGAACACACTGACGTCTATGCTCGACGGTCATTCTACATGCACCCCCAGTGAGAACATCATGATACTGAAATATCGAAATACGTTCATCATATGAACATGTTATCATTATCTAGGTTATTCCGTCAGAAAGCCATGATAGCCTTGAAAACGCGGTGTCCTGTCCAGGGGTTCACCTCCTGCAGCTTGGCTAACCCGTGATGCAACATTTTGTAATCCAGTTGAAATGTTTCGCTGCCGGTGACCGTCACCCTTCGGTCGATGGATTGGGAAGCAGCCTAGAGCAAATTCAGTCATAGTTAATAACAACGTACTGTATGGATAGAAGTGCTTTTAGAATACGGACAGCATATGAATACAAGGTAACCACATGGAGTTATGGAAACTGCACTCGCACGTGCCATCACTGATGTTTAGTGTGTATTGTGTGCCATCATGACTAACTCGAGGCTACAAAATAATATCAAACAAAGTCCGATTACCTTTAACTCGTCCAACTGTTTGAAGTGCAGCAGGGGGTGTACGCCCCTTGAGATGCTTCAACACCAACTGACTGGCAAATGTTGTCAGCCGAGAGAGTATAGTCTTACCGTACACGTCTACGCTGACCACCTCCCGGCGGTCGCAACCGTGATCTCTCGGATGAGTGCGCTCAGTTATTCGCCCATTCGCATTCTCCAGACGGTTGTTTGTTCGATTTCCGAAATGTACAACATCAGGTTGTGTACGGATGGCCCACTTTGGCTTTATATACAGCCAAGTGCACAAGAGATAGTTCATGAAGCTGGGGTCTGTTCGCCGGATTGTTGCAACATCCCGGTTAAACCTGCGAAATGAATAGACAAAGGTGATCACTCACTCTTCAGAGTTGTTGCAAGTAGCCATGCGATGAAACAAATACCGGATTCTGAATGAATTCGTCTGGATGGTGATTATAAGGTTTATTACAACAACTTACATGTTTCCTCACAGCATCCCGAACATAGAAGTAACATAACATAATGTTGCACCCAAAGACTACTCGTGCTGCTCGCATTTGGGCCGCCATTTTATCCATCACAAACGTTCTGACATGTATGTGTTCCCCCATAACCTCCCGGAATGTCACGAACAAATAACGCAGGGATGCGTATTTCTCACTTCGTACATAGGCGTACATTACGGGTCGACCATGGCCCATGCCGTCTGTAACAAGGAACTGATACAGCTTTAGACTACAGCGGCCAATGCGGAGTGATGGAGGACCTACTTGTGGCGGTTGGTCCCATGAGTGGCATCGACGTTTATCACGTCAGGGAACCGTCTGAATAAACGCACTTGCTCTGTGCGTGCAAAACATATGTGCGTGTACCTATTGTTGTCGTCTCTAATGAAAGGCAGCACGCCGTTTTTCTCTATATGATCCAGGATTTGTGGCAGATTTTCTGCTACATTAGTGCACACTAACCCACTTACTTATCACTGGCGGTTTCAACCGATGATGGAGGTTGCAAATATCAACGGCAGTTATATACTTGCCATAAACGCCCGCAGCATACTGCTTCAACTCAGCAGTTGGCGTGTTGTACTCAAAAAGATGTTTCGAGTTGTTCACTTCACTGTCTGTGAGCCGACGAATCCTTGGATGTGCATCGTACAGCAAAACAGTTAGGTCGTGGTTGTGCTCCAACGTGAAGGAGCTAACAACCAACACGGTATTTCTCTCAACCACGTTGAAGCGTGATTGGCAGCATGTATCGCGGGAACCGTGCAATGGGAATTATGTAAACTGAACTCACTAAACACGTCGTACTCCACGGCTTTCGCTCTTACGTCGCTTGTGTTTTATACAACGGAATGATATCTAACGGCAAACTCAACGGCAATCACACTCACATGATCCTATTTCAAGCGTCAAGTGCCTGGTTTCTTGCTTGAACCAAGCACATACAGAACATTGTGATTCTTCACGTACCTATCTAGCAACTTTTGAACTCGCTGAAGCTAGCAAATTCACGATCCTCAAAGACATCTTTGAAGCCCTGTAAATAATCCATAACCTAAAATGGTATATAAGATAACCTCGGTCAAATGTTAATCACACGTGAAAAATTTCTTCACAAGATACCACATCTATACCGTCACAACACATCATCGCTAATTTTGATCTCGGCGCCAAATGAAGGACAAACTGATTTACGGTCGACTAAACCAAATCTTTTCAACTCTCCTGATGCTCTCTCTCATGGAAATCGATGACTTTCACATTCCTGGGCGATACCACGAAAATATCGTCCAGTGCTCAATGATTTCTCATTTTATCGCTGTCTAACGTCAGATTTAACTCCCTGGGGGTAATTTTCATCGTTGATGTCGGAAGTATTTGCTCACAGTTAGTTTGGCGCGCGTTTCGAAAAGGGCGAGTAATTTCTACGTGGATAGTGAATTTAAAATTTCTGACGTAATTTTTCATCGGTGATACATTCATATAATATATAATCGGATCACACTCCGCTCGCAGCCATGCCTATACTTATATTTGGGAATCATGGTGTTCCGCTGGTGCCAAAACCACAATATCATGCTCTAAATTCGGCGTTGATTGTTCTGAAGACAAATGTTCTAAGTATAGAACTTATACAGGCTCTCCTAATGTTACCGCCGTTAAAGAGGGGTGAGAGTGACCTGATGGTTCCATCCTATACCTCTCAAACTGAAAACTGTTATTTCCTGTAGATTGTGTATCGACGGATTTATTCGGCAAGGTATCTAAGCTGAGAGCAAGGTTCGCCCACTTAAGGACCAGCTATGCTGCACTTGATTTCCTGAGAAAAAGTGCCCGAAAGTCCCAAGATGGATAATATTCGGATCGTAAGCATGTTCATCAACACGCTGGCAAAAGAAATCCCGAAACTGTTGCGCTGCCCAAACGACGCCGTCGTATTCAATATGCTAGAAAAGTTACACTTAGGAGGCATCAAGAAGATACTCTTGGAGGTTACTAATGTAGACCTAACATTATATACCTGCACACGTCGTCGTAAGAAGACAAAATTTCTACTGCCCGCTACTATTCAAATTCCAGAGCAAAGCGATTGCAACACAGTTCATACAGTGCCAGGGCATCATTAAATCCAAAGCTCGCTAAACTTGATAAGAATTTTAGAGGGTAAAACGCTGCTTGAAAGGGACGTCATAATCTCTTATCGGGCAGGACCTTCGTCTCTAAGCCTGGGATCCAGGACGCATTGAGACAGGACACGACGTTATCCGAAGATGATGAACTGGGTCCCAAAGATCGCGCAGCCTCACGATCATGCCGACAAGGCTACCGCCAACAAAGAGAACAAATTCGCCGAAAAGTTTGATCTAAAAATGAATGTTGACAGTTCCACCAGCGTACCGGGCGTAGGAAGGACCTCGGTTGAGGAATCAATCGGTAAACGAGAGTATGCGGATAACTGTGCCCATACTGGAGTCAACGAAGCGCCTAGATCTCACAATTTCTGCGCGGAAATTGGCTCAAATATGGTAAGTCATCGACAGTCAATTAGTTATGAACACGCCGGTGTCTCAAATTTGAATCATTCCCGTATGAATCCACAAACCGTCCACCAGTAGGGTAACCTTGGTAATAAACTGTTTCCAACTCACTACCTTACGAGCCGCTCAACGTTTCCCTCTTGGCAACATAAGAGACTAAACAAGCAGGGAAACGCAAATCCATACCCGACGAATAAAAAGACGTATCTTTTAACAACTCTCAATTGCAGGCCTCCGCCTGATAATAACAGTCTCTCACATGACACCTTGCTATATAATGTTAAACCGGAGTCCCCTGGAGTGGGTTACCATACGTTCAACACCCCTTTCGCTACAGATAGCCCATTCACTTGAGACGCTCACCTAAACCCAACCAGTAATCTCTTTGCTGTCAACGTTCACGTAGGCATGACCAGTTTACCTCGGCCTTACTCTTTTTTAGTGGGACACATACCTTTCAGACCTCCTCTACCAACCCCACTCGCCATGGTCCCACTAACCCACCATAACTTACTGGCACTTTTCTGACATTTCCTGTCATGAGTTCAAGCGTGGGTGACACTCAATCACTCTCTAATGAGCAATGTCACCAGAGTCTTCGAATCACAAAGACCCCTCTATTTTCGACATGTTTAAACGTCTACAAATGATGCCGGATAAGAAGAATGCACTGGTTTATTTTGAATGCACGCTCACTAATCAGCAAGGTGCCTCTTTTTAGTTCTTCCATCTCATCATGTTATCCTTATATTATGCTAATCAGTGAAGCTCGGTGCACCCCTAAGACTTCAGACACACAAACAAATGTTATAGGTTATCACATGCGCCGCAGAAATCTTGGTGTAGGACGAGATGGAGGATGTTTAATTTACCTAAGAGAGCAATATTCTGCAACCATACTCAATGAGCCATGTCTCTGACTCCTTGTGTTCGTTAGTGTCAACTGGATCCTGTGAGCTACTCTTAGGATGCATCAACAGACCACTTAACGCCACTCAAAACGACATGACGAAATTTACCAGTGGACTGAATTACGTATGGACCTTGCCTTTACGGTACAAAATAATTGGAGGTGATTTCAACATGTCCAATATCTGCCGGACCTCTTTCGAAGCTTCTGAAAATCAAGCGGAGTTTCTCGCATGTGTCCAAATAAACCGTTGGCGCAAAAATGTTTTGGCACAAAGTAGACACGACCGCACTTTTAACATCATCTTTACAACAGGCATCTCCTCTACTACTGTGTTCTGTACTACTTTAAAAAGTTCCACGAAGTGATCACAACATAGTCAACATCATGTTCGACCTAGGAGCTGTAAAAGAGTTGACCATCATAAATCACCGTCAAACCACATTCGTCAACTGGAAGATGTTCACCACCCTGTTTGGAGTGGAACACATTTTTCTGACCTCTGAAATCTACTACCGCAAATGAAGTATTCAATGAACACTTCGGGTCTTGCATGGACATCTTAGTCCCGTAAAGACCGAAACGCCGTGAGTTGTAAGGTCATGGTATAGTTCTTACTACAAAGGAGCAAGGTAAGCTCAAAAGTCCTAAATCCAGGCACAGAAAAACACGCGACTCCTCTTTCATCATGCAAATGCATAAAGCGTTCAAGGTTATTGAATACAGGACCAAAATGCTCAACATAAGTGAAGAAAGGCGTGCGCTTAACAGAACCCGTAAGGGCTCACAGATGATACAGTTGGTGGGAAGCATGAACTACAGGAGAGACCCTGCCATCTCAATAATGACATTGCAGAACAAAACTATCGTATATTATCCTGCTACAATCTGTGATACCTGCAATTCATATTTTGCTGCTTACTTCAACGTTGGAGGACATATTGTCTCTACCTTTCCGTGCAACGAGTACGTTCCGAAGCCATATCCCTGTTGACGCAGAGCTCATACGCCCTCAGCTTGCTATTATCACACACTCTCATCTTCCTGGTCCTGATGGTGTTCACCCCGTTGCCCTCGAACACGGAGGGATACATCCCTCTACTTCTGCTTATTAATTATACTACCGTTGAAGTTATATTCTTCCCCTCCTTAGTAGAAGGATTCTATAATTAAGTCTCTTCATGAAAATAGCCAGTGACATGAAGTCAACAATTATTGCCCAATTGACCATACTTCAATTTGTTATAGGGTGTTGGAAAGGATAATAGAATGTCGCATGGTCAAATTCTTATTATCGCAAAACCTTATAAACCATTCCCAACATTGGCCTTTCAGCAAATGTTCTTGCATGTAGTGCCAGCTTAAATTTCTCAACCATGTGGTAGAATCTACTGAAACCAGAGAACCGAGTATCATTATAATGTTGGGCATGAAAAGGGCCTTCGATTATGTGCCTCATAATCGTTTTTTGATCGAAATAACACGTTTTGGTATACGCGATCCATTGTTTGGCTGGTTTCCTTCTTACCTCACAGGCCGCACAAAACAGCGAAAATAGGAAACAACAGCTGAACGTCCAGAGCAGTCACTAGTGGGTTGATGCAAAAAAGTGTTGTGGGACCGTTACTCTTTCTCATATATATATATGATATATATGAAGTTTTCAGGCATGGCGAACTATTACTATTCGCGGATGACATCAAAATCGTCTGCACTTTCTCTGCTGGCAATCTCATAGCCTGTTTAGAAATTACACAAAAGGATTTCATGTCACTACAGACTTGGTGTCAAACTTGACTGGTGAAATTTTCAGCCAACAACAAATCGACTGTCTTTGCGCATTGTTGTCACGTACCAGATGACTCTATGAGGATGGACGTTCACAATATATCAACCGCAAACTCAGTGCGCAACGTGGGCACACGCTACTCAGACTCCCTCAGTTTCGCAGAAGATGAAAATAGTCTTGGTAGCTAAGGGTGGATGAACGATAGGTTATATCACGCACTCATTCTTCCTTTCTGCTGCTCAGATACACCTTTATAATCTGTGCATGTTTCCGGTTTGAATACCGTACATTCACATATATAGTCACTTGCGCAAGTCTGATATGTTAGCCTCATGAGGTCTCCAACGTGCAATCACGAAAATTCTACTTGTCTATCGATCTTTGAGCTACAAAGAACGCTGCCAGACACACTTCATCTTTTTTGGTTACGGCAACTTGAGCTTAACCTTGCACTTATGTATAATCTGGTCTATGGTAGCTAATTCACCGTGAGCTTCGTGATTCGCTTAAAACACAGGTCCAAGTGCAATCCGAGAAACTAGGTTACTCTGGCGGTTTTGAACGTTCACGGAAAAGTGTGTTCAATTTTTATGTGCATTGTTACATTCTGACCGAACTCTCACACGCAATTAAGGTTAATAACTTTATATACCGATTTAAACAGAGTTTAGTAACTTTTCCGACAATATCAAATATCCCGTCAATTCTCAAACTCTGCTTGCCAAAGGACGACACTTTGGATTTGAATATAACGTTCGAATGGAGAACCATTGTACTACGTAATATTACGTCGAGCACTCTTCATATTTGACCATGTTATTATTTTCACCACCGGGTGTACTGGCTTAGATTTCGAACCACATTAGTTATCTCAACAGAATGGGTCTCGCACATGGCTACTTTTGAAACTTGCAGTTGAGCAGGAAATCTTGTCTATTAAAGACATACGCTACTGTCCATACGTACAGATACATGCTTGTAACAGTCTGATAGTTCACATTTATATGATCGCTGACCACTAAACACAAGCGGTGCACACTAGTACTGTTCGAAGGAAACCAACATAGCTAACCTGTGCATCTGACGTTTGTATAAATATCTCGCGTTATTCTTTGTGCTTCTCCTTCTATCTTGCACCCACCTGGTGTAACACCTAAGCACCTTCTGGTGTTGTTAAGCATTCGTTTCAACCGATATATTGACCGTATATAGCAGGGTGGCATCAGAATTCAGTAATGACCATATATTGTATAGTTGTTAATAGATCTATTTTCACCCCCACATGATAACAGTTGATTTCTAGCGCCATATATTTCACTGAGAAACAAGAAATCGTTGAATGCATGTAGATGTTTTGCCCAAAGATCATGTGTCCTACTGTTTGTAACAGACCACGTGATCATTTTACATTCTCCCGTCAATCATGTAATTTTGCGTTGCATTCTTGTTTCCGCAAATAAAACTTCGGGAAGATATATTTCACAACGTCTAGACACTCAACATCTGGTATCGGTGGAAAAATTTGTTAGATTTGCAAGAGTCCGTCGATTCTGAGCAACTAGTGAAGTCCTGCCCAGACGTCCGTCCACATTTCTGCAAGAGTCTGAGAGTTCCTGTTACTTGTCCCCCCGACAAAAGTTTCCACACATTCTTCCGACGCCATTCACATCGACTGATGGTGAGTTTCTTCGACTCACCACCGCCATCATCCTGGGATCACCTCCTTCCAGCATAAACCTGACAACTCTATTGTTCAAATCGATGTAAACACCCGGCTTCTTCCACCAAGTTTAAGAGAAAATGAGCACTATGTTTTTGGAAGCATATCCTCTGAATGTTCTCTCACAGAGTTTCACTACATGTCTCCTTCTGCTTCATTTACACTGTTGGTGTATTTTACACTCACTGACTACGTGTAGCGTGTGTGTTTATTGTGTAACGCGCAGCCGGAACCAGCGAGCGCGCACGAATTGAATTTGAGTTGTGTGACGGGGCGTGCTGTTGTGTTGTCGGTGCCGTTTTAGCTTACTTTTGTGTAAGTCGTGTGCATGGCTTACTGGGCCTTCGGCTCATGTTTGTTTGTATTGTTTCTCTTTTCAGAACTGTTCGAACCCCTACCTCAGAAGAGCGCTGTCCCCTGATGCGTCCACGTTGCCTGGAGGTTGGTCCGCGAAGTCACGGGCATCCAGAGTAGAGTCGACTGGCCTGCATGTTACAATTGTATATCGTTTCACGTTATTTGCATTGATCGCGCTCACCTGAGTGTGTTCTCAGAGGTGCGTTGAAGTCTATACCACTATTATGATTATGGACCTGTGACCTCCTGAACCTCTGTCCTGAAGCATCACGAGTGAACATATTAGACGACTTGTGTCCAATGTGAACCTCGTCGTTCGAGCAAAAGTAAGTCCAATGAAATTAGTCGTTCCTGGTGGCTTATACCCTTTCTAACCCCGTACCATACGTGTGGCGGTCTTTGGTACCTTTTCTGGAACGGCACTGCTCTTTTTGGGATATGATGACCTAGCCTGCGCACAACACTCCAAGTGGGGGCAAACAGTGGCCGAGTACAGCGGGACGGGCACCGCTGGAGATGGGTTGGCGGTCGCGGATTTCATTCTCTATAACACCGGTCGTGCTATCGTTGTAACTGCGGCAGTAACCAGTAGGGGATTGCACTTACTAGTAGCTCGAATACCCAACTCTCCCGTTTGCTGTTTCACTCCTAGGTCGATTCTTTCCGTGTGAATCTCTCAGATGCCTAGAGGTTGAGTGGAGAGCATTGGCGAGGATATAGCATCTTGGGGCAACCAGCGGTAAGTCGCACCCTGATGTCGATTCAAAGATTGTGAAAATGTCATCCTGGCGAGCGTCTGATTCAGATGCACTTCCAGCCAGCCTTATATCATCTGAATGTGGATGGCATGGGCTGACTTGGTTGTCGGATGAGTGTTATATGCAAACCAGGAGGAGTGGATGGGCTAGGATTGAATCTTGCGATGGTCCACTTAACGGCGAACCTTCATCTTGCATTACTTCTCTTACTGTCATCCTATGTGGCTTCTCAGCTGCAGGGAACATTCCGGCCTTTCGTAGCTCTCAAATCAATAGTCTGTGGTTGACAGAATCGGAGACTTTCTAAAAATCTAGATAGCACACGTCGAACAATTCTCCCCTATCCGGCTTGCTGTTAACAGTGTTCAAAAACGTCAGCAGATGGAGAAGACAGGACCTACCTATCAGAAAGCCACGTCTTGGACCCGAAAAAGTTTGTGGCCACTCGAGAATCTGCAGATCTTCTCTGGTAATATAAGTTCAAAGACCTTTCTGACGACACCAGTCAGGTGACTTCCACAACCGATCTATCAGCATCTTTGAGGGTGCAAATTATGATGGCTTTCTTTCAGTCCTTCAAGACTACTGTCGGTTTCAGTGTGTGATTGAAACCTAAGCAAAAGGTGATGCCAGCAGCTTAGTCAGATGTCTTAGAATGACCGAGTGGATGTTGTCTAATACCGCTGAACCTGTGTTGTTTAGCAGGGATATCACTCCCTCAGCTTACTAGGCACAATGTCCTTATCCATCATGGCCGCACTTTTGGTGTTGCAGTGAGACCGGGGTATTTCACTGACTGAACAATAAACACTGAAATTGTGCCACAAACGCGTTCGCTTTGCCTTTGCCAATGGAGAAATCTAACAGAAGACCTGGACTTGGCATAACCTTGAAACCCTTGGTGATTTGTTCAATGATACTTGTCAGATTAAGTTCGTGTAACAGCCAAGCAATCCATGCTACAAGGATTCCTCCACTGCGGGCTCTGTTTCGTATTGTAAAGCACATCAAACCTCCATTGTGGAACGTGAGACCTACTAACCATATGTTTACGCTGGACCGCTGCATTACTTCCGGGGTGAACCCATGGCTTCAGACCCTTTCCTTGCAGGAATTTTTTAGAGAGGTTCCCTTCTGTATAAGCCCGAAGGTTGTTGGTGTATTTTGTCGATAAACTGCCGGCATCCCCTGTGGAGGTTGCTGGGTTTCGAATCATTCTACCAGCATCATTCATCAGTTAGCTGTGGTCGGTTCGGTGAAGAATTCGCACTTAATGTGATTGTTCCACCGACACAGAACGTTTTGGAGAGAAATGTTTAGACTTCCCGACTGGTTCTGCAGGAGATGCGTTTGCGACGTCATTTTCGTGAGGAGTTTCGTTTAAGCCTAACGTTGTGTCTATCTGGCCAGATTGGGATCCCGCAGCCAAACCAGCAGGTTATGTCGGTGTAGAATCATTGGCAAGGTTAAGCTATTTGCCATCAGACTCTTCACCACTGGAGAATCCGGATAAACAGCTGGCCTTAGAAGCCTTAGAATCCACCAGAACGAACAGACGATAGCCTGATTAGAAAACCGCCTGGATTGATCTCACCGATGCTTCATTCTTTTGTGTAATCGCTCCCGGTCTTTGATGCCTCATCAGTGGAGGGCCGACATGAAGAAGGGTAGTGGTGGTTTAACTATCCATAAAAACGCAGTTACAGATATAGGACGTTGGATCAATAAGAAAAACAGCCAGGAGCATCGCCACGAATATAGCGGTACTACTGAAACCCACTCACCCAATCTCCTTGATGTGTTCGTACTTCCAGCTCTTAATCCCGGACGACCAGTGGCTGTTCGAACAATGCTCAGTCTTCTCGCAACGTCTATCGATATGCTGGATCCACGATATTCGCGTCTGTAAGTAACCAGCGTCTATAACTTCTGAGCCCGTCGAGCAACCGATTCGGATCCAAAAAGGAAGACGGTCGTATTGGCGAGTTTCTTATTAATAAGGTGCTAATGTTGAAAAAACAATATGATAAACTAAATAGTGGAAGACAACAGCAAACCTCGATATTGAATCCATCAAGTATACAGGTTTTGAGAATAACGGTTTGCGTAAATATGACCGAATGCAACAGCCAAGTAATGGCGAAGTGGTCAGGCGAGAATGAAACCAGGGTACATATAAACAAAGGTCCGGCAAGGGAAAGTAGAGAAGAAAACCTACGCCGAAACAAGTTTTACAAATAAATGGTATCAAGAAATAATAATATATCAAGATCCGCACTCATAGGAGAAATGATTTGTCACGCGCGTAACTTGGGAGGTACTGTCAGATTGTAAGGAATCCTCGTAATCGGTATAAAGAATTCCAGCGTAAGAAGACAAATCAATGAGAAGGGAATAAATAGAGCAGAGAACATGGCCACCAACATTCTATTAACACGTAACAATCACCAAACACACACACGAGCAGCTACTTTAACACCAGCCATTCTTCACCAGGCGAACAAATGTCCACGGAGTGAATCGCTGTTTGTAGCTCGTCTTTCTTACTGAGCTGGATGCAAACGTTCCTCATTATGCCCTACGGTGACCACCTCTTATTTTGGTCACCTCTGTGAGAGACAGGTTCGTTTATCTGGATAACGAGGTTCGAACCGGACTGATGCAAACCACTTTTCTAGTCCATAGTTGACTCTCCTAGACCGTCGTGTCGTCGTCTTGTCCGCTTGGAAATACAGTTAGCTCTCTGTTCCTTGTTAATGCTAACACGTTCGCTTCTGACTCATGGTGTGGCTGGTATCGCGACACACGGCAGTGTGTCCTGTAACATCCATGTCACACATGTTCCCATCTGTCACGTCAGCCTTAATTAGCATCCGATATCAAGTGTTGCGGTGCCGACATGCGATTAGGGGCAGCAGGGGACAGTTCATTCATGCGTTAAGTGAAGTCCACTTATGGATTTCATGCGCTCGACGCCATTTCACCCCCCGTAGGTAGTTCAGCGTTTCACAAAACGCGCAGCACTAACTGCCCATCCGAGGACCCTTGGTGTTCAAGATGCCCAGTGATAAGTTCGAGGGCGTGGATGCCTACTTTCTTATTCATTTTGAGGTAATCTTATAGAAACCTTATATCTGTCTAACTGCATTAACTTTTTTTGCTGGCCCTGGTGTTACAAGGGCAAGATAAATGTTGCACTATTTGTGTGCGAACGGCGTCCACACGTTTTGAGCTGCTGGGACTCTGGTGCACACAACTTCATGTGAGTGTTCTGCAGGCTTCACTAAATCACTCGCCCGGCATAGGAACTACCGGTCCCCCTCCTATTGCAGCCTTACCAGTGGTTAGTATTTTAATAACTGAGCAACCATGCTGCCATGTTAAAGTTTTGGGGAAACTGTAACATGGTTCTTGGGACAAATCGCCGTTGAAGCGTAATGTAGCACGTAAACACAGGCTATCCCCCGGTGTGGGGCGCAACGGTTATTTGCACCACTGGTTGCACAATCTAATAAACGTCACATTTTATCCAAGGCACCAATCTTTTGCCACGGTGCTGGTAAAGGCAAGGATGAGAGACTGGGGGCATGTAACTGACAATGAGTTAGCCACGCTCCGGGCTACCTAATTTATAGACTGTTGTTCATAAGACACTTGAGCAACAATGTTATTTCGATATATGGGACGTCTATAATGTACTTGCACACTTTAATAACTCTATGTGGAATACTTAAAAGAATAGGGGCTTAACGAAAGAGGCGACCTACCTCCAGGTTCGAGTTACCTGCTTTCCTCCTTTCCAGGGACAATTGACTCCCAGTCACCCCGTTTCCATTGGTCCGCCAAATGTGTGGATCGCCATCGTTCGCACCCAGTTAAAATAAGCCTGAATACCCTGCACAAAGAAGAAATTATGCATTTAGGAATTGCGACGACACACAGCTTGCGACACGGAACACAGACACGGTAGATGAGCACACAGGACAGGTATTATTGCTGGATCGTCAAAACTAACATTGCGTTTACAGGCGGAGGAACGAGGAAGTTCCGGGCAAACTTAAGTGGCTGTAAGAATGTATATGCTACGACAGAATAATGATGTAATATATATAAACTTCGTGATATGTTTCCTAATGTTTCACTGCCATTGTCTATACAGGAATATTTATGTCCTCAGCTTCTGTGAAAAATTCACTATTTTGTACGGTTTCAAACGTAATGTGCGGGTATAAAAGATTGATTCAAAAGCTGTGATTAATCAAGAGGTGAACATTACATTCAGAATTCTGCTTTTCAGTTGACTGTCCGTGTCGTCACTAGCTGGTTAGGTGATGAGAGACAGAAGAGGGCAATTTGGTCTTATCAGGTAACAGATCACTTACTTTTCTTTGGTTACCGACCCCGTTTTCCACGTTTCAGATACCTCTACGACTCTGCGAATATGTTGAAAAGTAAACGGAATCCTAAAAAGCGGAGGTCTGTTGTTGGTGCCGTTGACTTTTTGGTTCGTTGAACTTGGTGTTTGTTTTAATCGCCCGCTTCCCATTTTTGCGCGCTTCGCTCGCTAGCCGTAGTTGGCTGGTTGTTTTGTGCTGGTTGCCAATGTTTGCCTGATGTAATTTACCTAGTGTATGAAAAATTTGTATCAAACATTGATCTTCAATCCACAAACCTCACTAATATACATGTAAGTGAGTATTGTCGTATATGTTTATTTTTGAGGATGACACTGATTCACTCAGTTTGCACCCATTACAGTGTATGACCCCGTATGTTTTATGCATTTTGTTGAACCCATGTGCCTTAACCATGTAGCTAAACCAACGTCCCTACCTGGTAAGGCTGTACGTTGGTGTTCGATGACGGCTAAGATTCCCGTGAAGTGCAATATGTGGGTTTCTAATGCAGCGTTTGCATGTTCTTGCTCGGACTTAAGAACTATTCCCATTAGTCACTGTTTTTTCTACAAAATTGAAGTAGTAGGTATCCCGGTTTGTATCTGGCTATTACGCCTTAAAACCAGTTTGCCCACCCCAAGAGGTGAATCTTCAGCTACCAGTATATTTCAAGCAATAATAATTCTGGATTGTTGCGCCAGGCAGCAACGCTTGTTGTTAGACGATTCAATTTCGGATCGTGTGTTGCTTCCCATGAGGAGCCGTGCTCTGCGTCGCTGTCGAAGTTTACCCAATGAAGGAGTCGAAACGGAACTTGACTACACTAGTCTAGTTTGTGGTGGCACTGCTGGGTAAGCTGTTAATTTTCCAACCCTGTTACCAAGTCACCAGACACCGATCCACCGGATGTGGTCTATGGAATTTACAAACCACAAATCTTTCCAACTATCATGCGTCCGATCGCCTAGGCGCGAATCCAAGGAGCACTTGCACGGTTACTCATAAGCAGCCACATTCAGCCCTCCTGTTCGTAAAGATTACGTGGTGTCGGATATGATCGTCACCATATTCTGGTGGCACCGGTATGATACCCCCCCATGGTGAGTTTCGCTGTTTTGTCAGTTGCTCAGGACTCCGTGTTGAACGTTATTGTAAACAGTGAAGGGGTCTACCGAAACGCGGGGCCCGCGATTACGCATGCAATCGGACTGTTGTCATATAAGTGAATCTCTTCTGGCAAGGGACGTACTGGCGAAACGTAGTTTGTTGGCAGGAGTTCATCCGGCTTCACACAAGCTTCCGAGCAACTCTGAGGCTCAGGCGTACCCCACAATCCCGTGGACGAAATACCAAAGTCTTAGACTTTAGCGACGAACCTGTGGCTGCTGATCGATCCAGAGGTTTCATCGCCTCCGATTTCAGCTAACAAACCCCCGCACCCCTGCGGGAGTTAGCGGATGTTGCGTTACAGTTTTAAGCAGAACGGGGCTTGTCTAAGACAGTTAATGTCACCAAGGATATCGCACTTTTGTCGAGCGTTTTCGTCACGGACGTCGTATTCATGACGTTTTGAGTGCTGTTTTGCCCGACAACCATCGTTAACCTTTCTGGTAACCTTCTCCCTCTATGTTCCACATCGCTGTTGCAACGAACGGATGTTCAAACCACAATACCTGCTGGTCATAGGACAACTCTAGCTTCTGGGGCAGACACTCGTTTCCGTACTAATCTCTTCGTTGTATCCCCTTGTTTAATGGTCTCATCGCTTATTACGGTTGTTTTCGCTGGAATCATAAACGGTTCTGGTGTGTCATGAATTATGTTAATCGCATTCCCTTCTCACTCGTTTACCAATGTCTCCGTCAAGTGAATGCTCAACAATGCGCACGATGCAGTAAACTAGTTGAGCTCCAGTGATGTCGTTCTGTAGAACCACAGGTTGCTACTGTGGTCTCAGCGCTCTCGATTACTGGCTTACCGTGGACCCCTTACTTTTCCGATCCGATAGAAATGAAACGAGGGATGTGGGTAGTTATTCGTTTCCTTCTCATTACAACCTTTCTGGTATGACAGTCTGATCCTCACTGCAATTCCGGATGGCGTTTGGCGTAAGGCCCACTTAGTGCGGATCAACGGCTAGTATGTTTTCTCACTCTACGCTTTCGGATCATACGGAAACTCGGTCGCATAACTGGGACTTATGACTAACTTAGGCTTCAACTTACCAGATATATTTTCCTTCTTTCTCATACAAAACATATAGGAGTTCCATGCCTGAGGTTTCTCAGCCTAATATAAGCTTTAGGCCTTGTGAAACTCTTTTCTGGCACCACTTATTGACATGTTGACAAGAGCCTGTCGTGTTTTTATCCCCTCATCAACGAGAATCTAGTGATGTGACGTCGAGCTTGCTGTGTCGTTCGGACCTAACGATCTTACTGTCGTTTTTCTGTTTCTATTTTCTACACCAATCTCATCAACCTAGCAGCTGATGTTCACTAAGTTTCTGTTATCATGCCAGATTCAGGAATGTCCCAACTGTTGGCTCCAGTAGATCTTGCCGTCTCTGATGTTATAACCACAGGGTTTTGGCAAATATCTGCGGCATAACTTTGGCACACTTGCAAACAGTCTCGGCCGCGCAGAACGATGTCGCGTCAGAAGCAGAGGAGTGAATGGTCTGTATGATGAACATCATTCATCTAACAATTAGCGTGACAGCTGACGTGGAGAGCTTCAATTGGTTAATTCAACAGTGAAACAAATACAACAAAATATACCATTCTTCGTCAAGATATGTAAGTAAACAGTAATCGACATATCACAAGGAAGTGATGGAGCATGCATACACTGATCGTCTGTGTGCAATAGGTTTATGCGTATATTTCCCAGGCTGTATGGTTGAACGCGTTGTTGGTGTGTGATTGACGATTCCTGATTACGTAGGTGACCATTACTGGTGGGGATTAGATGCTTCAATGTTGTCTGTCAACTGAGGGAACGATTATGCTGCTTCTTAATAGAGGCGCGATTAAAGTGTGCGGATATGTTCTCCGGTCGGAAGTATCGATACTCCTTGTGAGAGCGTCTCAGGCATGACCTTTCTAAGGAGCCAGTTGAACAGAAACTATTTTCTCCCTGTCGTTAAGAGAGCGGACATACGCTTAATGTTGGTTGAATTGATGAATGGATCATAATTAGACTGTCTGACATCATTTTTCAAAAACACCAGTTTAGATTTAGTGTGCCACATCGGAAGAGTTGTTCCGGTGGCCGACCGTTTGAATTCAGGGTGGCTGCGATTGCCACATCACAGTCGTCTGTCCCTACAACCAAAGGGCTGTCGTACTGAATTTTCGATTGCGGCTTTACGCAGCTCATCTTTTTGAGCCTGAAGGGACTCTGACTCCAGTGGATCTATGGATTTTATCAGAGTAGTGAAATATCCATCGTGAATGGTAAGCGAACACCCTAATGATTGTTACTGAAACTTCAGGTAAGGGAGGGGCTAATTCTCGATTGGCATCCTGTTTGATGCTATTCTTGGACATCTCATAAGCTGAGAGTCAGATGTTTGATGGCGATAATGCTTTTGGATTCGATGAAAGTCACTTTATACCTCTTGGTCACGTTTAAGAACTTTGGAAGATTGAGGTCTTTCGACAGAGTTTCTTCCGTATACCATAATGTTGTCAACGTGACTAAAGATGCCTTTTAATCGTTCGCGTGCTATTGTATTGTCACTGTCACACTTGGCAGCCATCTTCTCCGAATTAAGCCTGGTCTCAGATAGACCACATCTGTTAGCTATAGATGGCGCGGTTCCATTCAGGACGGTCGTTACTATTGGAGCACATACTTCGATTCGGATCGTGCCTTGGTACGTTGTCGTTCCGTCCTTTCTTTTGCTAGGCAACGACTCCATCGACAACTGCTGTGCTGTCGATAAAGCCTGAGTACCAAACCAGCTTAGAAAGCAGACAACCGTTCTCTCTCCGACTATCCTAATAGCTGTTGAACCGAGATGTCACGAGCCATTCGTGGAGCAGAGACTTGCATTCTGCACCGGGGTACATGGATTGAACAAACGTTGGATCTCGCATAAATCCCTCGAGTTGTTGGAAGCCAGGCGGGACATTCCTCCTGGCGGTTCATATAGTAAGTCTAGCAGAGATCCGTATCCCGACCTATACTGCTACCTTGACGTGGTGGTCGGGCTTGTGTACTGTTTTNGGAGATGACGACAGCTTTTGCTTCAGGGAACATCGACAAACCGTCTAAGCTTATCCGTGCCAGTGATCCCAGGCGACCGCCTGTCAGTGAAATTATCAACGAGGCAGATGGCACACTCATCTGTAATATGTTCAGAAGGCTGGGGCGGTGAGCGGAACACTGAGGGTCAATTTAGTTGGCCCGTTACTTCCGTGTTGTCGCCACAAGCTTGTACTGTAGCACCCTGATCGGTAGATTTGGAACTACTCACTAAAACTGAGGTTCGCGACTGCATTTAAAACGTAATACGGCTGCTGGTCCAGATACCGGCACTTCACAAAAGGTGCACTGGAGTTACTAAGGTCCCTGACGCAATTGTTTCAACTACTGTGAACGAGGGAGATCATACCTCTGTGCTGGAGTCACTCGATAATTGTTCCCATATTCAAGGGGCTCTTGCAAAAGCTCCTGGACCCAGATCACACAGGTTATTCGTAAAACAGGTACATTAGCATGCGGCAG
>QNGE01000155.1:367381-386745 GCA_008508345.1 Paragonimus westermani | reverse complement strand
GCCTGTCTGACAAGGTTGCACCTGGAAGGACCGGAGTCCTAGTCAGCATAGCCCGCCGGATCAAAACAGTACACAAACCCGACTACCACGTCAAGGTAGCAGTATAGGTCGGTTGACGTACAGTGATGTCAGAGTCTTAGTTTGGCAGGATAGTTACGCATCGTTGACGCTTGTTCATATAGGTCGATGTACCCTTCCGCAATTGAAAGATAGCGAGCAACGGTTTGTGATCAGTCAACGGACTAAAGTGCCGACCTATGGGCATCCTGTAGAAATGCTTCACCGCGAAATTACTGACAAGCTCTTCTTTTTTTATCTGCCCATAGTTCTACATTGATGATGGAGAACTAGCAGCATCAGCGGCTTCCTTTTGGGGACCACAAGGGTAGGGGCGTGATCTGACTTTTCCTACCTCATAATTTGAGGCGTCGGATGCGACCACGATTTTCCGCGTAGGATCAAAGTGCGTCAGCAAGTTGTCAAAATTTGGACATTGTCTTCTTCGAATGAATTCTGAAATCCAGCGAACCAGTTTCATGAGACATTCTTCATCAACAATCTGTTAAAGGTTGCTCGAGCGCGGTGCATAGCGGGTAAAAGCGTAATGTAAAGACCGACGAGACACAAAAATGAGCGTAGTGTGGATACCTTTAATGATGGTGACGTATTAACAGCCTCGAGTTTTGGGTGTGGGCTGTGACCATTATGGTTTATGGTGAAGCCTAGGTACTTGATTGAGTGCATGAGGAAGTACGTGTCCTGATGAATACGAAACTCGTAATCGGCTATACATCCAAGAACTTGGTCCCAGCGTTCTGTCAGCTTTGCTCCATAATCTCCGGCCACAACGGTGTCGCCGAGATAGGCAGCTGTGTGTGGAACATCGGTCAACATCTTATCCATGATCTACTGAAAAACTGCTGGCACAAGCTTCATGCTAAGTGAAAGACATTAGTATTAGAAAATGCCGCGATGGTTAATGGCGGTTAACAGCTCCTGAGAACATTCCGCAACTTTCACCTGTAGATAGGAGTCCGTTAGGTGCAGCTTCACGAGTAGATCGTCAGGCAGAGGGAGGGATACTGCGGAATATTCAGAGCAGCAGTGACACGTGTAGAGAAGGCAGCACAATTGGCGATTCGATTAAGCTTTTGTAAGAATACAACCGGTGCAGTTCAAGCGGAATAGTTGGCCGATTTTTGAACACCAGGTTCCTGTAGACGGTCAAGTCCAGCGTCCACGAGGGGCAGCGCTGCGTACTATGCTGGACGTTCTGATCGGAATAAGGCGCAAGACAGCACTTGTTGTGGTGTAACATTTTGAGCTATCCTGGAAGACTTTAGTGTTTTCAATGAAGTTTGTCGATGATACTGGAAAAGCTGGCGATGTGACGTGGTATCATTGGGTCATCATAGGTTGGTCCGCTCTTGCCCCAGCGGATGATGGGCGTCTCCAGCAAGTTCACCTCGTCAATCCAGTCGAGCCTCAATAAGTCTAGCTCTCCAAGTGATTCGGCTGCGTGTTCATAAGGTTGGACCCTGCCGTTTAGGCGATCGGTAGTGCGACATACAACCGTGAGTATGACAGCTTTTCGTCTGACCACCCATTTGGCTCAGCTAGATCAAAGCTCTAGTGAAGTGAATCACTTACTATCGTTGTATGCTCACTTTGCAAGCAGAGTAGCAGAGGTGGTCACGAAGCTCAAGCGTAAAATGGCAGGAACTGCATACGACTGTAAGCAGTCTCAGGTGAAAATAAGTGCTGGGAATGTAACGGAGGTCCCAACTGCTGCCGTATCCACCTCCGTTTTGAATATTACAGTCACTCTTTACTATCTACGCTGTTCTCATGGTCTATGTTTCTTCTATTTATCTCAATCTCCCGAAGTCCCTTCCGACCTCAGCAACTGTCTTGTTGACATCACTATTTTACAGGAACACGAAATGGTCACTGACGCCCCCAGCTCCTGTCAGTGCACTGGAAATCTTACTACCACTAAGGAAAAGAAAACTGTAATCACATTGTGTTGAAGCATAGGTGATACTGGGTGATTTTTTATATTCTTGTGACGGAGGTCGTCGAACTTAACTGGCGAACGAGGCTCGTCAGAAAACTCCAACATGACTCCTCACTATCCAAGATGTTTAAATGAAGCTTGACGATTCTGCGTACAGATACAACTTCAAAACCAAAATGTAAAGTGGGCTGATGTACAGTTACGCTTTCAGACTTTTCCACGACAGTGCTGATCGATGTGCGCCGGTTTCTGCTAAGTACAGTAGTGAGGTGGACAGATAATGACCTGACGTAGTCGCTTGCCAAGAGGTTGGCTACTGTAAATCGGGCTGGAGAATTGGCGGCTCATAAGGTCATTAGCTGGAGACGTTAGATGAGATGGAGGCTAATCACGTTCAATGACGCGTTTGGCCTTGTTGTCTCTGAAGTAAATGCATTAAATGACACGGACATTAAATGCTATAAGGAGGCCTTCTTACTGATGCCGCCTTACCTTCACCTACAGCCTGGATGTTTGTTCGCGAGGCTTAGATACCTTGAATGATTGGATTCAGACGTAGCTACTCTTGGTAGTTAGGTCCCTTTCGCTCCCCTTCTTTATTCTCTCCTGCGCAGGGCTTGCTTTTTTCTCCGTGGTTGTCTTCATCATCATAGACGATGATACATCAGTGGTTCACATTTATGCGTAACTGCCACACAACTACAAAGAAAGGAAAAAAGCGAACCCCGTATAGGAAGGGGTGAGGAGAAAGAAAGGGAGCGGAATGGACCCAACTATTAAAAAATAACTGAGCCTATATTCAAACATTCAGTATCAAGGTGCCTGTGCCTCGCAAACAAGCAACCAGGCTGTAGGTGAAGGTAAGGTATCATCAGCAAGACATCTTTACGGCTTTCATTGCTCCGCGTCATCAGGTGCACTCGATTCACGGGCAGCTCGGCCAAACAACAATAACACTCACGCCACTGAGCCGGATTAGCCACCATCTCACCTATTGTCTCCAGTTACCGACTCTGTGAGTCGCAAAGGCCTCAGCCTAGGAGACAAACCCGATCTACAGTGGCCAAACCCTCCATGTACGACTTCATTTTCCCATACCAGATCATCGTCTGTCCACCTCGCACCTTACTCCAGTTGGCCGCAGCAGCGGCAAAGAGTGCACAGTGTGGCAGGCGACTAGCTGGCATCCTTGGTGCATGACCTGACCATCGAAGTCTGAAAATGTAACGATTGGACAAAAAACTCGTTTGACCATCACTACCACATACCCGCCTTCTAAATTCCTCATTGCTTACTGGCTAATGCCACCCGATACGAGCGATCGAACACAGACATCGGTGGTCAAATACCTGAAGACCGTTCACGTCTTTTACCC
Organism: Paragonimus westermani; assembly: GCA_008508345.1. Taxonomy (NCBI): domain Eukaryota; kingdom Metazoa; phylum Platyhelminthes; class Trematoda; order Plagiorchiida; family Troglotrematidae; genus Paragonimus; species Paragonimus westermani. The sequence continues at coordinate 383,353 of QNGE01000155.1, read as the reverse complement.
TGAGTGGCTAAGTTCCGCTGCTGTAAAGTAATACAACCCTCACTGTCGCCTTATGTACGCGACCTTTAAACATGAGAGAGGTAACCCTCTGTCGCTTTAGATATCTCAGATTGGCGAACAGCGCCCTCTTCTTAGAGATACGCGCTTCTGTTTCATTCCTTCCACCTCCGCCAGTGCTGCTTCCAAGGCACACAAACCGGTCGACAACCTCCATGACTTCATTATCTAACAATAATTCTACGTAATCACAGCAAACTTGCAGAATCACTTTGCACTCTGGGGCTGAAAAGCGCATTCTGAAGCTTCTAGCAAAACGTGAAATAGCGTTTAACGTTGTTCGTGTTACTTAGGAAGTGTTAAACAGCAAACATCTTGTCGTCAGTATAATAAAGATCAGTCAGCCTTCCACCAGGTAACAAGCCCACGCCGGCATATTGTGAGTGTCGGAGACAGTTCTCCATTATTTCGCCTATGACGAAATTGAACGTCATCANCTCGATCTACAGTGGCCAACCCCTTGGTGAACGACTTCATTTCCCTACGCCAGGTCATTATCTGACCACCTCGTACACACGAAATTGAACGAAAATGGTGTAAATGGGTAGCGTTGACGCACGCTGCTCCTGGTGCTGAAACCGTCGGACAGTTCACCGTAAACTCTTACCTGAGTTGAATTATGGGAATAAAGCGACGACAGTGTGTTCACATACTTGATCTGTACACCTCTGTGTTTAAGCGACTCTTAAAGTGTAGATCTATCCACCCAATGGAACCTACTTTCGTAGTCGAGCAATATGACAATTGTTGATCGACAGTACTCATGACGCCGCTCCAGGATTTGACGAAGAGTAAAAAAAATGTAAAAGTATCCGACTGTGAACAACTGTTGATAGACTTGTGCATTTGTTTACAGCTGCCCGTTTGAAACAAGATTGTGGGTGCCTGCGTGTAGGTAGTTATGCAACCTTCAGGTTTTGCTGAGCGTTTCATTGCGCAAAATATACGTGTTCGAGTTCAACTGGGTAGATTCGCATATTAATTGTTGGCATATCTAGGCTATGTTGCGGTTCTGTGCTCCGAGCTGACCTAATCCTCTGTTACCACTGTTACGCTCACCAAAAACCCCAACCACACTGAGCCTCCAGTCACCTATGGGCCTGTCGTTAGACTATCTGATTTTGTTTTTCTAATATTTTCCTCATAGATAAGTTCGCATTCCACCTCCCCTTGCTGTTCTTTCAATCCTAACTTCTCTTTTGTCTCATAGTTGTTTGACAGTTAGCCATTGACATCAGTCAATGATGTATGAATGTCGTTCGTAATAGCGATAAATACTGCTCAATGGATGTCACCATCTGTGTATCGCACATCATGTTTTCATTCCCTGCACCGTATGGTGTATATAATTTTAGTCACTCTTCACATACCTGAATGTCGACCGTAGAACAAGCACCGTACGTAGTCCTGGAGACCAGGTAATCTTTGTTTCCCCAAAAGTCTATTCACTTTCAGTCAAGGTATGGTACGCGTCGAGTTATATTGGAAACACGCTCCCAAAACGTGCTTGAACTTTGCGGAGTTAGCGAAACGAGGCTATTATAATGGTGTTCCTTTTCATCGTATCATACGGGATTTTATGATTCAAGGTGGTGATCCGACGGGTACTGGTCGTGGTGGTGCCTCTATATATGGAACCTATTTTGAAGATGAAATTCATCCGGACCTAAAACATACAGGTTCTGTAATATACTTATGTTTGCATTTGTTGTTGCGATTCTTGTAGGTGCTGGAATTGTTTCCATGGCCAACGCAGGCCCGAACACTAATGGAAGTCAGTTTTTCATCACTCTGGCTCCCGCGCAATGGTTAGATGGAAAGCACACTATTTTCGGGCGAGTGGATTCGGGCATGAAGGTTGTTCAACGTATGGGCATGGTTGAAGTGGATCATGTTGACAGACCTAAGGATCCTTTAAAAATTAATCGCGCTTATCCGGTTTCATCTGTTTGAGTGAAATTTCCAACTTGGTTTGTATACATTTTTGCACAAATTGTAAATACAATGTAGCGTAGCACTTCCGAGCAGTCCCGACGTCAGTGTATTAACCGCAATTCACAGGGTTACGCTTCGTTACGTATTTCAAAAGCGGGGTATCGCAACTGTGAATGACCAGGTTCACGTTACTAGTATAATAGTTCATCCTCAAGAAAAGCCACTCTTTTGAGTTGACTTTTGTACGGTATCATCAATGTTCCGTAGGATTTTAGGACCGATGAGATTTCAGCTGCAGTTTTCACCGTGAACCAGTTTTGCGCATTCGTCTCGTTTGACTCGTTCCTTAGAAAGACTGTTGTGTTTATCACCACAAATCTCTCTTCAGAGTCTCATACCTAGTCTATACATTATACCTGATTTCTACTGGTCCATGCATAAGCCTTCCGGCGCTAGCAACTCCCACTCATCATAGTGATACATCGATCTCACGCTGATGCTTAATTACCACAACCGTAGAGAGAAAAACGTAACCCAAGGTGCACAAGAAAGAGAACGGGATGTATCCTAACTGCTAAAAAGCTTAAACATTCCACATCAGGGTCTCTACATTTCACAGACAACAACCGAGTTGTAAGCAACAATAACGATTCATCTGCAAGACAGAGTTTTAGTGGCTTTCATTGCCCCGCGTCATTGCTTGTATTCACATCACACAACTCAGACATTCAGGCTACCGTCCAATCAGCGTTCATCTCTTCTACTCTCTCCAGCTCTCCATACCCTGTGGGTTGCGAGTGTCTAAGCCCGAAAGACAAACCCGGTCTACAATGGTTCACCTTTTCGTCATTAATATAATTTCTGTACACGTTGCATCCCAAGTCAGTCAATGGTGGTTTCGGTCGAGAACGTTTTCAGTGTCGTAGGCGACTAGCCTGAGTGGCAAAAAACTGGCCAACTTGGCCCTCGAAACGTTCTGTCAGGCAGTCTAGCCTCCGGGGTATGCCACCTACCTTACGTATGTTTTCACCAAAAGATGGAGACCCAAGACAAGCCGTTATTATTAGGCTTGTATAGTCTGTCTATTCCCTGAAGCAAGGACGGCCTCGGCTTCACCAATTTTCTCAAATAACCAAGCCCTACTATCAGTGATTGGCCTGCGCCTGAGCTTTTTACGGACACCTCTGCTTAAATTATGGATTTTCATAGGGAATATGTTTTCTATGCTGCGATACCTGCCATCTAAATAGCTTGTGAGGTTTTGCCTCAGCTTTTACATCTTTAGGGTTAGAACTGCTAAGCTTGCATTCTAGATCAATTTTAGCACGCACAACTTACTGTTGGCGTAGTTAATTTCTAACCAGTCAGCTGTTCAGATCGGTAGAGCCGTTGTCAACGGGAATTCGGAACGATGCGATGGCTTACCAGTGCATGCTCTGAAATAAAATATATGCCCCCAATGGGAGTGGTAGTCGTGAATGGAACTCCACCTCTTATAACTAAGAGCTACGTGGCCTGTCTGAAACTAGGCCTGTTTCAGAGCAGGAGAGTCTTGGTGACGCGCACTATGTCTAAAACCTGTGCTGGCTAAACAAATTGCGCGTACTCGGTGCACGTTTGCAGCTGCTGCTCCTCTTTATCCAATTGATTCAACGCTAGCCCAAATTTGCAACATAAACGAGACCGAGCATCGTTAAGACAGCTGATCTGAACTTTAGACCAACAAAGAATGGAGGTAGCAGACTATGGTTGGCCCTGATAGACTAATCAAAAGTGAATTATCGTCTGCTTTTCCTTGTTAAACGTGTGCTAGCATCAAGTGGTTGTACGCGCATAACTGCTTTTTTTACGCCCACTTTAGGTCGAATTCCCCAACGAAATCGTGGACTGATATTATGCACATTTTGCTTCAGATAGAAGCGACCAAGAGGACTAGAATACGCCAAGTCCTTTAACGCTATCACAAATGTAGTAAATAATGCACTTTGTGGGCAAGTTTGCCATGATTTTATAAAAAAGGTGGTCTATTTACTAAAATTCAACACGGGGGAATAAGCCTAGAAGGTTTTCCTCAACACCTCCAAACAAAATAATTTGGTCTAAGTACAAAAGAAATTGTCATAGTTGGATGGCTTTCTATCTCTATGGCAGCCTAAGGGAACATTTCTTAGGAAATTCTGTCAGAAATTTTAACACAGCGGATAATTCGGCTTCGGTGGTCTTTTGTATACTTTGTAAAAGACGAGTGTCACGAACAGCACCGGACGAACGTCACAACCGAACCAGGCGTGTGAAAACATCTGGGAGCGTAGCGATTTGGATATTTCCCTGGCCTGCCTGCGTTATGATGTGTAAAATAGTTCCAAAATTCAGTTGCATATTGTACCTGGACTATTAAGAAGGTTCATGCAATGTATATCGTCCGCATGCCATGTGACTGTGTGGCGCGAACCTGAAAAAGTACACACTCCGGTTTACTAGCTCGTCGATGATCCTCTCTAACCTCTTCAGCTAACTTGCATGTCGCTGCCGTCTACTTTTCTCGGGGCTCCAGATAACGAGACCCCCAACAAAAAGCTTACCATCATCCGGAAATAACAGATGGCTATAGGATCTGATCGAGAATGTATCACTTTATTGTGTGGTTAATCAGAAATAGACTGCCCATCGACGTTAACCTTCAAAGTCGACCGTCACCAGCTCCGAGATTGTGCTTCCTGCGCATATCTTACAGGCACTTCTGGACTCTAGCATGCGCGTGTAATCTCTAGAGAAGCGTTATTTTAAAGCACGCTCCTGAAATGTTACGTGTAGTCTACGGGCCTAACAACGAGTGAATATAATTGTGTAAGTAACAGCGGCAGACAAACGGACGGGGAGAATGTGACTCGAATGGGGAACCGCATTAGGGAACGATGAGTCTGGCAGGGAGTACTTGCGCAAATAAATATGGTGCTCGGGAAACCATACAGATCGGAAAACTCACCGACAACTGTAGTTAAATACACAGTTTCCTTTGCTAATCGGACATATCTGATTTTTCTATTTTAGAAGTGTGCCATTTATGAGGTAACCATACTCCAAGGCCAGTGGTGATGATTTTAAGCCGTGAGTATTTTTGGTGAATTTGATCATAACTAATGGCAGGATAGTACGAATTGCGTAACTCGTCATGCGAATGCAGCAGACACGATCAACGCGAAACAACCAAGATGGAAGATAATGTACCGCCATAGTGATAACTCTAGCGTGCTTGCTGTATCCTTTAAATTAATCCCAAGAGTATTAATTTACATTTTACGTAGAATCGTAAGAACGTTTGCCTCCCTAGTTCATGCAGCCTCGTTTGTTCCCATACATGACCACTATCTTACACGCACCGACTTCACCACGCAAACTTGTAGCTTTTTCGTACGTTTGACGGCTAGGTCTCTTCAGCTATTTTTGTGTATCAGTGTCATTTAACACTTCATGCGACCCGCATTACATACGTTCGGTCTCCTATACATCTGTGTTGCCACCTGCTTCCTTTTACTTGTACCCGGAACTTATCGACTTCGTACAAGTACTCACAAAAACCGGCTAACCCGTTCACTTTGACAGATTTTCATAGTTATATTTCATTTAACTAACGTAGGCTATATGCTCTTCCATACTGATTTGCTCTACTTTCATCACATGTCATTACTATTTGTCGCATGAGATAAACGACCATACGCTTACCTTGCCAAACCTATCTTCTTGTGCAGTTTCGTTCCTGGTGGCGCCACTTAGGAAGCGCAACCCTCGGGCTGGTTTGCACAGTTTCAGTTCACTTTTGTATTGCGAATTTCCACCAAGCATCTGGCCGAGCTCTTGCCCCTTGTTACAGATACAGTGAACAGCACCTTGCATTTGACTCTAGCATGCCCTACAAGCAGCCCAAACAAGCGGTTGCCAAGTTCATAGACCTCCCAGACCGCCGACTTGTTGCACACCTCCTTAGCTCAACCTAGCTAGGGAATCGGAATTCACATCCTCTCCGGCACCAGCACAGTAAGAGATTATGCCAAGCAACTGGTAGAATTTTTCTTGGAGGTAAAGAGGGTTTGACTCCCATGTAAGGGACTATAAAATATGAACAGAGAAGTCAAGCAGTTTTTCGCTTGATGTATTTCGAGCACATTTTGCTGCATATCAACGGGCACATATTGCAGTCTCTGGGTTCACATTAGCAAAGTTCAGTGGAAGCTGTTTGACTGAAAAACAAAACCAACGACCATTGCTGGCGGCATCCGGTTCGGGTCAGCCTGTCACGGTAGCCAAAGCCAAAGGACGCCTGCGCTTAACCATCACCATAAGTTGTTCAGCGCAAACCACTTGTGCTTCCATCCACACACCACGTATCCGGTGTAAACCTGAAGGAGTATGACCATGGGGTGTGTGAGTAAGGCCTTTATGTCCAACCGTCCAATGCTGGTTAGCCAATTCATAGGCTAGCTCGGAAAGGAAACCCTTATCTTTCGGAGAATAAACAAATACAGGCTGCACTGACATGATCTAAACTGCAATACAAGAAGCACTTCAGTATGCCAGTGCATTATAGAGAAGATGCGGGTGAAAATCAAGATTCAGATTGGACTACGAAAAGAGCAGACAAACCATTCATCATACAATACACCAAAAAACTGAAGGAAAGGACTAGCAGAACATCGCAGACACCCAAGTTTCTGAAAAAGAGGAGAGGATTAGTTGCCAAACGACCGTAGTCTCGGCCGATGCAATCATTAACAGATAGAATGGATATATTGATGACCTAACTGCTCCTAACGTACTCGTCGTCTCTTCCTCGACGATGCACTGAGTACGTTGATTTCCTACTAATCCAGGACGACCAGAGCATTCGCGGCCGCACACATCGCAACGCCACATAGCTAGTCACGTCATCACAATCTGTGGACCGGTGGTTTCCTTGCGTACCGCGTGCTTTTGTTCTCGACCGCGCAATAATTGCTCGTTTAACTTGGACGCCCGCCCGAATCGTATTTCTCCAGACCTTCCAGTTCAGCGCTAAGTTTTCTCAATATCTACAATCAGTGTTACAACGTGAAAGATTCACCCCACGACATCTTTGTATTTCAGCCTTTGACCACTAATACTTCGCTTACCTGATTTCAGTTGACCATGCGGCAGCTGCTTCGGAATACCGTCATCGTCCATTCGTCCGACGTGACCGAGCCAACTACAGGGTTTTCATCCCGTTCATGTGCGCCGGCCTCAGTACCTCAGTGTTCGGAACCATGTCCGACCACGGAATACCCAAGATGCAGCTTAGACATTGCACATGAGAGCGGCTGAGATAGCGCACGCTCCGCTGGTACAATGTCCGCGTTTCTCTGCAGTACAGACAGCACAGTGCAGACACAGCTTGGTGGCCATCTTCACGCTGTGCTTCTTCTAAACACGTCTTTCAATACGTCCGAAAACAACACTAGCCTTCGCCACATGAGCTCTCAACTCGCGGCCCAGGGACAGATTGATGGACAAAGTGCTACCCAGGTAGCAAAAGTTCGCGCAGTTGCTGACAACGTCCCAACTGACGCGAATTTGAGTTGAAGGTTTACAGACAGCACCTCCATCCGGAGAAGGTTGAAAAAAGAAAACGTCTCATCTGTGTTGATGTCCAGTCTTACCTTGGATGCCGCGGACGTGAAGGCCGTCGCCAGGTGTTGCAGTTTTCCACTGCATGCCAACAAAGCGCTGTCATCTGCAAACTGGAGCATGTTCATCTTTAAGGTATGTAAATGGGTTGGGGCACCGAGACGTCGGATATTCAGCAGCCACCCGTCCGTCTGGTACTCTATCTCAACGCCGTCTTCCCCGGAGTCTTGAAAAGCGACTGTTATCATGGCAGTCAAATATAAACAATGGGGCTGGGGCCAGTACAACCCTGCTTCACACCAGTAACAATGTCAAAATCATAGGTCGATCCACACGGTTGTACTTTCGCCCTCATGCCCACATGCAACATTCTAATCAAACTGACGAACTTACCTGAACATCCAAACTTACCAAGCACTGTCCACAGCGCCTCGCGGCTCACGGAATCGAAGGCCTGCGTAAAGTCCACGAATAAGGCATGCAGAGGCTGGTTTGTTTCCGGCATTTCTTCTGAGTCTGTCGAATAGCAAGCATCAGGTAGATCGTACGGCGACTCGCCCGGAATCCACATTGTTCATCCGGAACATTTGTATTTAAGACTTCCATATTCAGCCGGTTCTGAAGGATTCTGGCAAGCACCTTGCATGCGCAGTTCAAAAGGCCGATGCCTCGATAGCCGTTGGCGCATTGCTTGCTACCTTTACCTTTGAACAATGGTACGATGAGTGCATCCTTGAAACCTTGGGGCAGCACCCCGTGCCGCCAAATGGAATGAACCATCTGGAACAGTGCATGTTCCAGCGCCGGTCTGCCATTTTTCAGGATCTCACCTGGCAGTCCATCTTCGCCTACATCCTCCCCGTTGCACAGTTGACCAATCGCTCTCTGCAAATCCGGGGCGAGAGCAAGTACAGGTTTGATGACCTGTTGCAGCAAGCTGTTCACGGCCACCCAATCAATGGTAGCAGGGTGGTTTAGTAACCTACCAAAGTGTTTGCGCCAGACCTTCATGAAGTCCTCTGGCTGGTGCACAGACAACCGGTGCCCAAGTCTACCAATGCTTTGGTGGACTGACCCTAAGATCGCCTTGAGTGAATCGTAGAAATCCTTATGTTGTCACCGGCATGCGAAGCCGTGCATCCGCTCGATCTGATTCCTTCACCGGTTGTCCTTGCTTCCGCCAATACGCTCGGTCAGTTGACGGTGGATACTCCGGAACCTAGCCTTCTCCGCTTCATTGTCTGGGTCCACTGTGGAGGCAGCAAACTCGACATTGTTCTTTCGTACCAACTCAGAGATAACCATGTTGTCATCGAACCAGTCCGGGTGTTTCTGACACTCCACACCGATCGTCTCGGTGGCTGCTGCCGTGATCCGTTACTTGATGATTTGCCACACACCCTCGGGGGTAGTGGATACAGGAGTGTTGTGCAGACGAGCGGCAACTGCACGTTGAGAACGGTCTTTGTCTCACAGTTGTCCAATCTTTTGACATCCAACTTCTGCCGTTGTCCGGATGACCTACAATATACAGGCTTACAAACATGGGTAAATAATTTGGTCCTAACTAGCCTATGATCGGTGCTGCATTCAGCGCCGTACATCACCCGTGTGATACGCACTTCACGGGTGTCGCGCTGCCGCACAATCACGCAATGAAGCAAATGACTGTGACTGTCTCGTGGATGGGTCCAATTCGTGATGTCGCTCGCATCCAGCTGAAATCGGGTGTTCGTGATAGTCAGCTCGTGAGTAACGTACAAGTGGAGCAGACGATTACCCTTCTCGTCGACTGAACCAGTGCCGTGGGGTCCGATGACTCCTGGCCAGGCTGTCGAGTCGCGCCCGACCCGAGCGCTCAGTTCACCTAGAACAGACAGTCGTCCACTCACCGACGCCGACCGGATTGTAACGAACAGCTGATCGTAAAACTGGTCCTTTATATAATCAAGATGACATAGTTGGACCATAAGCACTAACAAATGTGGCACACTTACCTCGACTGAGTCACAGGCGCATGGACAGCATTTGAGGTCTGAAGCCGTACGGTTCGCCTATCACCAAAGGATTGATGCGATGAGTGACTGCAAAACAGACACCATTCTCCCGAGCACCGTCTGCAGGGTAACCTATTCATTAGAACGTGTATCTGGCACTGCTTCCCGCAATTCATCTTGGTCTGCAAGCCTTGTCTCACTCAAGGCTGCTACGTCCATTCCATGGTGACGCGGTTCCATCACGATCAGTGCGATTCGCCGTTCCAGCCGTCCTGTGGCGCTGTGTCGATCCAGCAGCATGCGCATATTCCATATTCCAACACAGCGTCTTCCGTCCCCTGGCCTTTCTCAGGTTGGTTGGAGACTTGAGTATGCATTATCTACTCGAGGATTCATGTTGGAGGGGCAGTATGAAGGTGAGTGACTGACAGTAGCATGTTTTCGTCTATCCATCCTGCCTCAAATAGTAGATAGAGCGAGCCGGTTTATCCTGCGCGACAGCCGATGCAGTATGTTATTCGGTTTACTTTGTGATACCATGGTTTACGTGGGCTATGGATACTGTCAGGACGTCCAGATCTAGATGAGAGAGCGATTAGGCCCTTCAACCTTTGGCTCAAAAGCCTGTACGCAAGAAAACAGGTGATATGCACGCGACAGCATCGACCACCTAGAACAGACTCAACAGTCACATCCCAAGGGGTTCAGCGTACTCACGCAGGAACAACAGTATTACGCAGACAAACCTATCACACATACACACAAAATCATACCAGGCAAAAGCAAACATCAAACCCAATCACAACACAAGACACTTGCACCATACACAATGAACGCATCTGCCCTTTGTTTTAGTGCTCCTATTTGGCCAATCTGACACGGTTCAACCTACAAGGACCGAGATCGCAATCAGCACAGCCCGCCGGATCAAAACAGCATACAAGCCTGACCACCACACCAAGGTAGCAGAAAAGGCCAGATACCACTCACTATACGTATACTTACACATGCTGTATTTTCCTGTCTAGTACTCACATTCTCTGGGCGGAACAAAGCGATTTTTTGCATCCATCTTCCGATTTGACTTAGGAGCAATTAGAGAGGTCAACCACAATATTCTTCGGGACCAAAGCATACGTTTGGTTTATATCAGAATAGGAAATTTGTATTCTGTTAAGCTTTACCTATTCCGTTGTCGACCCAGCGTATTAATCCGCGTGTTCATAACTGTAGTCCGAACTGCTTTAGAATAGGTTTGGACAGTAGCTGACTACTATGTGATGCAGTAAGACCTTCAAGGTTATCTGTTGTGGGGACGCATCCGTGATTCATAAAGATGTTCCGCTGCTGTTCAAACATCAAACTACCCGTAATTCAGAAACCAAGGGGAAGGGTAACGGGACGTAAGTGATGACCTCTCGGACAACAATAAACTGTTTGCATTCTGAAAATATAATCAACAGTGGAAGAAAGTCTGAATTTCAGCACCCACTTTCTAAAGACAACTCAAATGAACACTGCTGATGAGTTGTCAGAGAGTGGGTCGATTTCATTTGAACTCTAATCAAAATTGATCATAGGTTTCGCCCTCAGCCTCTTTCGAAAAATCCAGCTGGATGTGAAAACTGCCATCAAACATGAATGATGTGTAAGTTATATTAACCAAACCCTTGAATAATTATTAGCAATTGATACGCTGCGTGATGAGTTTAATTAACTCTGTGATGTCAGCTTGGCTGGGAAGTTCGAATCATGGAGACACCAGCTAAAGGTAACAGGACTTTTACTGTGTTTAATCAACAGACGATCTGACTGTTTAAGTATTATACACAAACGAATATGGCGGAGTAACCAAATGTAATAAGTCGGTCTTGCCCACTATATGGTCAATGATTCAGAGGTCAACACGGTTGCTTCATGCAAAAGTGGACGGAAGTTCAGATTCCGGAAATGACAAGCGCGCATGAACGATGTTCACTTTACTGATGAGTAAGGTATTTGGTTTATTATCAAGTTGACCATCACTCATTTGATTGCAGCCTTCGCATTCAGATAGATTTTCCAGTCAGCCTCTTTCGAAAGAGGCTGGCTGGTTGTTCACTTTATAAGGGCAATACTTGTGCTTACGAAATCAATTAATTTCTATCTCCACCAGTGTACAAGACCACAAAAAAAGCTGAACGCTCCATCCTTTCATCTGCTAACAGTCTATATGGCAGCGGCACTTAGGAACCGAATACTGCTAACCCTACCGATTCTGTTCATATGTATCGAAAACATGGAGCATGTTGAAAGTGACACCAGCTCAATGGAAGCTGCTACGAATTGGACCTGATGATTTCAAACATGAATGCTTATCAATTTTCTGGCTCAGAGTTAACGCCTACATTGAAATTCAGTAGTATTAATTACGTTTTTTTAAACAAGACATCATTCCAGTTGAAAACAGGTAAGATCTTTTAAATCAGAACTGCGTAGCGCACAGCATTGAACAGAATAAACACGCGACGACAGGTGGAACATAAACCATCTCTTATGCACAGCGAGGGTAAAGCAACTGCGCTTAACACAGACAGTTATACACCGCAACAGACAGAAGAAGATTCATTTATGACAGAAGGAGGATGCAGTAGAACGAAATAAAACCGGGGGAAATGGATATTTCCAACGTAACCGCTGCTGATTCCCATTCTGCACCACATTAGATAGCACTCTTAGCGAAATGAATGAACCCCAGTCAAGAAGTCGGGAAGACCTTACAGGAAGCATTCATTGATATTAGTTTCCATTTTTCGGAGCCGGCTGACTTTCACCTTAGCTCATTACTCACGAGCAAGGCTGAACGTAGAAAGCATTCTTAAGGCACGTGAAAATCAACGAAGATTGTGAGTTAAGACAATCCTGAATGGTCGCCAGAGCCTGCCCGTCCCGAAGACACGCCGGTGAACTCTGTCCAGGTTTATAGGTGTTTCAGTCACGCACCACTAATACACCCTGACATGCGTAATCGAACACGAACATTCACTAAACGAAGTGGACCATTGGATAAACATTTTTTGAAGATTTATTCCCCTCAAAATCCTCGGCAGAGAAAGAGATGGCTTACCTTTCCAGCAAGCATGAAAATCTTGTACTGACCAACACCGCCGAACTGAGCATCCACACCCAAATGGATCTCGTCCAGCGCTTGTAACAGTGGTTAGAACAACCCGAAAACCAACGGGCTTGAGATCGGCTTGACAACCTCAGTGCCGGCTTCACGAGCATCGTGGACAAAAACGATGACGAGCAAACACAAGCACACACACATCCATGCACATCANCCTCAGTAACACAAGCACACACACATCCATGCACATCAGTAACCAGGACAGCCTGCTACTGATGAACAAGTCTTTCTGTACGCAGAGGGTGACTTCCATTTGCTATTTGCTAACGCCTTCACGAACCGGAGAATCCTTCGATTTCTTGTCGCGTAACATATTCGAAAGGCCTTCTCCAGGTTCTCTTCGGGTCGACATGTCAACACGTGTCGGGTGATCGACGATACCGGTTTCTCGTGACTTGTCGCATTCTGACATTGTGGTATCTATGATCATTTTGCGAACCCAAACTGGAATGTGTTCATTGACCCGATTACATGACTCCCGCTCCGTTCTGCCTATGCAAGCGGCCCGGCACTCGCATGAGTATTCATAAATGATGTAATGTTTGGCTTTAAGCGGTAGCACTGTTTTCAGAGGTGTTGTTGGAATTTAGGCGGTGGTGAACAGCATGAACAGTTGGGGTGCATGGATCGTGCACCGAGGTAGGTGTTCAATTTGGGATCCATTAAGGCTACCGCGGCAACCAGCTTTTGTCTGCGGAATTTTCCCACAAATGCCGATGGATAACCATTTCCTTTGAGTGTGGTTTTCAGCAGTTACGTCTCTTTGACCAGTCTTTCTCTCGAACAGACCCGTCTTGCAGAGCAGAGTTTTACCAGACCACGCTTGTATTGGTTCGGCAAATACTGCGAAAGTTCAGGTGCTACCAGTCCAAGTGTGTTTTGAGTAGACGGACTGCAGTACGAAGCTGTTGTTCCTGCGCTTCATGAAAATATCCAGAAGTTCCAAGGTTTCATCCTACTCTTGCTCAGTAGTGAAGCTAGTTTTGGAATTCACCTTGTTTATTGAATCAAGAATACCAGTTGCCATCTCCTTGGGGTCGATAAATATCAAGATACCGTCAACATAACGCTGTTATAAGTGAGCCTGACTGATAGCATCTGCGTCCTGCTGCAGGTGGACAACGAGAGTATCGGATAGTTGCGGACCAAGTGGACTGGCCGTAGCAGCACCATCAATTTGTATAGTCAATTCCTTGGAAGCAGAACTTTATGTCAGCTGTGCATAATAGCAGAAGGCGTTCTAACTCAGATGCAGACAATCCTTTGTTCAAATAATATGAGTCAGTATACTGACAAATTATATCAATCGTCTGCTACAGTCCAAACCATTGAGTAAGTCAATTAGCTCAAAACTACCTCAGTTTTCCGAACCATTGATTGCTTTACGGGCTGAAGAGGTTGGGTTAGCCACTGTGACAACATGTGTTTCGGCGAATTGGACGTGGATAGCATTGGCCTTAGTGGTATATCAAACTTGTGAAGTTTGGACGTCATACAGTTGAGGAGTACGTGATCCTTTAGGTTGACTGATCAATTAAGTGTCCTTGCTGCAGTACTTGTATTTCTCTGTTAACACTTCGCTCGAATTAGGCAGCATTGCCTGCTGATTTATCCTGACGGAATTTAGTTGTCTCACTCAATAGTGGCTGTATCCGTGATATACAGTCACTTTTGTCCATGGCCACAAAGCCGGATCCTTTGTCTGGTTGTAGGATTAAAAGATTTCCGTTGTGTCTTAGCTCAGAATAGGCATCAATATGTTTTAGAGTTAGGATTGGAGGACGTAACTCTGTATTGATGCTCGAGACCGACTAGTCTGGCTTCAGATCAACTGCGAGCGTCCTCTGATACCGAACTGAGTTGTGAACGTTGGCCAAACAGAAGCTCGAACTAAGCCTGCGATTCAAAGCTGTTGCTTCTCTTTGGGGGTACACAAAATTTAAGAACACAAGATAGGGCCTCCAGCTGAATGCTGGTGAGTTAAATTGACGACAAGTTGGTCACATACCTAGCCGGTTTTTTGGAAATATTGGGTTTGCCAGATTGTACCTCTGTGATCACTTCAGATAGCCGAGTATGTTGATTCTCGTTTGATTCACTTTTTCACTGCAAAAGTTGATAAGCTTAATACCACAGACGAGAATGGGTTTCTCAAAAATCCATCGGTTGAAGTTGTAGGCTCTGTTTAAATTTGTAGAGGATTGGAACGGTTCTGCATCTCGACAACAATTGAACGAGGAAACCAAATGCTGCAAGTAGACTGGAAAAATGAGCTGTAAGCGAAGCATGACAAAAAGCAGAGCACAGTCAACTAGCTAGCAGGCGACCTAAAAGTTTTGTTGACCCTATACGGTCGAACAAACGAGAGACCGCAGGCATGCAATCAAACCATGACAATAATACCAACAGTCAACAATAATAGCAAAGCAGTTGGAATATGTGGCAAACCAGGAATGCTTCTACAGCTCGTTCAGTTGATCTGTGGTACTTTCCATATGGCGCTCTGTCAGACAACGTAAGTTAAAAACCGTGGGTCGAATTTTTCGTGTCAAGGAGGTTTGTAATAATAGAGTGGAAAAGAATTCGGTTGAAGACATTGACTATGAAATGACAGTTGAACGCGCTGGGTATTAGCTTCTCATTTTAACTTCACGATACCATCGTGCTACTTCACCACAAATGTTTAGAGCCGAGTTTTTAGAAAAGCAGAACATTTTTTTCCCTTGAAAGACTTGACAGAGGCGTGTGGAACAGTTTGCCGCGCAATGTATCTCTCGAGCACATTCCACTGCACTTCATCAGGTACATACTGCAGTTTGCAGGTTTGTATAGGAGTTCCGCGGTAGCGGTAGCATATAACAGCTGGAGGTCATCCTTCTGCGTACAGAAAGATTTGTTCATCAGTACCAGACTTTATTTTCTTCGGCTTTGTTGGTGCATTGTGTGATGTATGTTCCGCCTGGCTATTCATAGTTGAGCGAGCAATTTGCTTTTAATCCCCATCTTCTTTAGGTTGTACCAACTTGCAATCCTATACTGCAACGCTTCTTGTATTAGGCTTCAAAAATCTTTCTTCCTAGTTCGGATCTCGTCATTGCAGCCTCTCTCTGTTTAGTTTCCAAGAGATAAGGGTTTCCTTTCCTTATTAGCCAATCAATTGGCTAACCAGCATTG
>QNGE01000155.1:327929-364018 GCA_008508345.1 Paragonimus westermani | reverse complement strand
TCGAGATAATCGCGTGATAAATACGGCAGAGATACGGGATGGATCGTTGGAGGACAGAATGACATATGATGGCTTTCGCTACACGACGGAACTGATACATGGTGTCTAGAGCGACTGGAGTATCATCAGAAGAGTATGGTGTGCAAATGAGTGTTTCCGTTTCTTGTCGTGCTCAGACGCTTAAGTAGTGTGTTGGTTTCTCCAATAAAGCAACCCTTGTGTCATCCGCCTTTTGGATCCACAACACCAGCTTCTTTCGAAAAGAAGCACTAGGCTCGAGTTTCGCTCTCATTAGAGCTCGTCAGTAGTGTATATCCTTGCCACGGCCGGGATTTGAACTCCGGACATTCCAATCATGAGGCAACCGTGTTGACCACTGCGCCATTGACCTCACATTAGACACGACAGAATTGTCAAATCTGAACGCTCAACCACTCTCGCTTGTGAACAATGATCTGGTTGCCCGATCGTTTCGAGTGGAGACACAGTTACTGCCTGTTAACTCCAATCGATTACCCCGCGATTAGGACTTCCGAGACAGGTCGAGATCACTGAACACATTAGACCTGCAAGGCGATACTATTCTTATTGTCCTTGTGTGCCGCAACGCAGTTACGAATAGTTACGTTTTACCCGCTACTGCAGTTGCTAACTGTCTTCTGACAACCGACCGCATTACCGGCAGTCACTGATACAACGCAAGACCACATTGTCCCGACTAGCCGGCAGGTATTAGCCGCGTCTCGTATTAACCGCTGGTTGGCCTTAGTTCGTGTGCATTACGCACCCAGACCTGCACATCAACTTTTACTTCACATGTAACACTTCCTTACCGTCTGAGAACTTGTCAGAAGGTCCATTCAACTTGGTCGTTGCAGTAGTCAAGGGCCAGTACACTTTCCCTGAGTTGGAATGTCCGTGGTTTCGTGCCACACTTATTTCTCATTCTCATGGTGTTACATACGGTCGAATGACGTCATACAGTTGACACAGCTTCCAACTGAGCATCATTTCTGCAGGAGACACTCCATTTGGTGATCGACGATTCAGGGTTACTCTGCAATTTAGAACGAAAGTTCCCAGAATATTGGATGTAGCCCCCTCCCTTTTGGTCTTCTACAGCGCTAACCTGAATGTATCCACATATCGTTTCGTCTGGCCGTTTGACTAGAACTCTGACGTGAATGCTTCCATCCCTTCAAAAATGTCGGCAAGTAGATGTGACGTGAACTGAGTTTCGTTATCCATCACCAGGGTTTTAGGTACCCGAATCGACTGAATAGCTGACGTAGCTGTTGAACTGTCATTTCCGAATTAGCGTTGTACAGCACACTAACTTCAGGCCAGTTGCTGTACGTGTACATGATGATCAGGGATTCGTTCTTATCCAACGATCCTTCGAAATCAACGTATGTGCGTAACCGTGGTGTTAGCTGAACCAGCTAATGTTGCAGTGGTGTTTTGCAAGGTGAGCTTGAAGCTAACACACTTTGAACGTGTTCGTGCCACATTTTTCATTTCTGGCCACTGTGCATAGCTGCGAGCAGGAGCTCTCATCCGACTGATTCCTAGGTGTCCGGCTCGAGGTTCCTTTGGTATGACCATGCGTTCACCAAAAAGGATGCAACCTTTGAGAGTTGATATAGCTACGACATTGTGTGAGCTGTTGCAGCTCTCCGTGAAGGCCTAACTTAGGCTGTTGCTTGTGATGGTAGTTAGTGACCTTCTGAGGCGGTTGCCTCTTGAACCATTTCAGGAGACACTGGGAGAGCGCAAACAGCGTCTGAAAAGACGAAGTTGACACCCGGTTCGACACCGATGCTTTCTACAACTGCATCGCCAGGTTTATGGGACTGTGAACCTATGAGACTTGATAGCACGTCAGTTTGCCCGATTGGTGTTGTACACAAACACCTGATGTCAAAATAATAGTTTAGCAGCATGGTGGCTCAACGTTGTCGTTCATTCACTGTGTACACCGGGATGCCCTTTTTGAACCAAGCACAGTAGGAGTTTGTGATCCGTTAACAACGTGACGCGACGTTCGAAGAGCATTTTATGGAACTTATTGATGGCAACTACAATCCTAAGAGTTTCCTCCTCAGCCTGACCATAGTTTCTTCCGACCGGGGTCGAAAGTCGGGCTGCATGCACAGTTGTTTTCTGTGATCCATCGGGAAATACTTAGAAGATCACCGCATCAGTCCCATCGTCTGTAACTATATCCAGCTTCTGGTTGTAGTGCGTCAGCAGTCTGTCCGATCGGAGCGCTGAATTGATTCCTTCAAGAGCCTGTTTGCACACACACCCGTGGTCAGAAACAAGTTTGTTTCTTTTCTAAGAGTGCTCAGGGGCGTCCGTACGTGATACATGGCCGATAGGAACGAACTGTAACGACTCACAAGACCTAGAAATGATCGGCGTTAGTAAATGTCATTCAGAAGCAACCATTTTTGTCAGTGACAAACGCACGATACTCGATGGAGTGCATGAAAAATGCGCACTTGTCCCGACGGGTGCAAAAGCCATAATCATGGATGCGACCAAAGACTTTATCCACCTGTGTCATAGATTAGTCAGCGTCCAACCCCGTCATGATGATGCCGTCCAGGAATAATGCTGCCCCTGGTATGCCAAGGAGCATCGTGTTTACGATTTACTGGAAGGTCGTAGGAGCAGTCCTCAAGCGAACTGGCGGCCAGTTGTACCGGAACAAACCTTAGTGGATGTTGATTTTCAATAGTTCCTTGGAATCCTCGACATCTTTCAATTGCAAATAGGCGTCGTGGAGATTCAATATGACAAAACATGTGCTACTATTTAGCTTTGCAAAAAGATCCTCCGGAAGGTGCAATAGATGCTGACTGGTATTCAGGGCGTCGTTGAGATCCCTAGAAAAGTTGACACAGATACGAACAATACTGTTCATTTTCTTGACCACTACAATGGGTGCGGTCCAAGTCGAATAGCTAACTGTCTGGAGCACGCAATTCCTGTAACCAACCCAACTCCCTGTCCACGACTGGTGGTGCGACATACGGAACTACGCAGTTTGAGGAGGATGACCTGGAGCCTGGACGTAAAGACAAACTAGCCTCCGCCTTCGTGCAACATCCTAGACCACTTCTGAACACGGCGGTGTGCTTTTGACGCAGAATTCCGATTAGCCTTGCGTTAATAAGTTGGAGCACCGACGGTTGATTGTCAGCAACGCTGATGTTATTGTGTACTGTATCCGGCAGGACCGATCGAAGTTTAAGCTGATCTATCCAGTCTAGGCCAAGTAGACTGAAGTATGGGTGACCGTGAGGTAGCAGGTCTCCTTAACTTGTACGCCATCCACAGAAACATCATATACCACTTCATCCCCGAGTTACATGACACAGACGGGTGTATTCCTTGATGTGTGGGGAGTTCGACGAACTGGTGGCTTCCCAACAGATCACTGGGTGTCCAGTTTGAGACGAACTGGAAACTCGTTGATGAACATTTTGACTCATTTCCGTAGTCCCGTAAAGTGGACTTTGAGTGTTGCAGAGGTCGTATTCTAAGTTGGAGCATGCTTTCGGGTTGGATAGCGTTTGAACTTCGGTTAATAAATGGACTTCCGTGAGTTGATTGTGTGGTAGTGGTCTTCTTTATGCCTCCGTTTGCTGCACTTCTGGCATGCATGTTTTCATAAATGACAAATTCGCACAAAATGCCAGTCAACACTGTCACACTACCAGCCGGGGACAGCAGGCTTCGAAGGTGATCGCTTAGAGTGGGGAGACTCTGCTGAACTTAATCTTCCTAGCCGCATCTTCATCACATGTGCCGATGGCCTACTCTGGAAATGTTCTGTCGTGCTAGTGTTGTGCTTAAGGTTAAGTAACCTCAGCAGTAACGACCTGTAGGCTCACGTCAGGGTGCAGTTCCATTTTATCCGAGATACGGGTCCGTATATCGGCATCAGCGGAGAAGTGGAGATCACAGATGAAAATCAAGTACTTGCGCCGGTGGTCCGTCATTGAGCACATTTTGAATCACAGACACTCGCGATTGAAATTTTCGAAATGTCACACAATCATCGACTTCATTCTTGACTAGTTTTGAAAACTGTTATCGGATATTGAACAGTGATGACTGTTCGCCAAAGATCTGTCCAGGGCATTTGGTGACCTTTTCGAAAGTGGAATCGCTAGAATTTTCGAACACTATGACGTTGTTATATCGTTTGTATTCTGTTGTCCAAGTTTGTGCAACAGTGGTCTAACTCGTTGGGCATCATCTATATCTGCTAACTCTATCCGGAAGATTTCTTCGTATTTTCCAAACCATGATTCCAAATGCACAACCGAGGTCTGAGCAAGGTGAAAATCGGTTTTCGAACCCCCACCAGACTCTATAAATCTGACTGCCCGCCAGTGTTAGAACCATTATCATAAACATTGAGTTTTTAGTCAGCGAGAAGTGGAGAAACGCAGAAAAGGATTTTATCTCCCAATGCAAAATTACCGCACAACGGTGCTGTACTTCTATGTCAGAGATGGAATTCCTATCGCCTTCTAGAAATGCTCAAAGTAATGTGATGGGTTGGCTCACTTCCAGTAAGCATATTTGGGCAAGTGTTGATCTTCTGGAGCGTTCTATCCCAAATTTAATTGTAGAATTTAAATCACCGGTTAGGAATTGCCTATCCTACCGTCTTGAAGATGCGGTAGTTATATTAGTTAGTTTAACGTCATTTGGACTAAGAAGTGCCGCTGAGGAATGTCGGTGATTTGTCGACGAAGTCACAACGAGCTTAGACATTACACTTTCCTAGATCGATAAATTTTTAGAGGTGAGAACCTCTGGAGGAGAGCACCGGATCCACTTGCGACAGCTCATCAAAAAGTTGACGGTAATAACCGTCAACGTCAGCATGGACAAGTCTACTTTTAGCCGGCCAGTATTAGAGTTGTATGGATATCATACCGATCAACATGTAATCCGAATGTTGATTAATGGGGGGAATGAAATTCGCGGCTTTCTACTTTCTACAACGCTCACTGTAGACCGTCTTTCAGACGACACGGGAAACAACTGCTGATGATTTACCCCCAGCGCACTAAGTCGAAGCAACCCCTTAGAACTCACTCCGCAGTCGTACCATGGATAACGCTGAGTTGTTTACAGCAAGTATCGACTTATTCAATCGCACTCGAGATGCACTAGCTGCTTCAGTAACGTTGCATCATGTCTTTGCCAGCGTCACATTTTTATAACAGTGGATGAGTACTATACAGCTTTGGTGCAATACTCCAGCAGTTCACTGATGGACTCTCGACGCCCTTTTTGTTCTCCACAGATGCTCTCTGTCGGCGGAACTCAAATACAGTACGTTCGTAGATTATTTAATTGCTACGTAATGTAAAAGGATTGAATTGAACGAACTCATCAATACTTGTTCAACCAATGATCCGTAGTGTTCAAATGCGGGGATTCCGACGAACAGACAAGTTAAGCACCACAACAACAGCATATTGAGTGTGTGTTGTATACGCGTCAAGGCCGCCTGTGTGCCCCACACTCGTGCCAAGGCTCTAAGAGTGTTCTGATTGGTCGCGGCTTTAACGACCAACGGCTCACTCATCCATGTACTTTAAAACGACCCGATTGCTTGTAAATGCGACAGCACACGATGCGCCTCTACTGAGTGACTTGTTCTCACTATAGTAGTTATTGTCCATAAGGCATGTAGCGGATGAGGATCGGATACAGATACAACAGTGTGTTGGTGTTTTAGCCACCACTTGGACACCTACAACCGATGAACGTATTGTAAGGCTTACAGCTGCTGAGTGAGATGTTCTCATTGACAGGCAATTAAGCAAACCTTCTTTCAGGTAAGCGTAGTTTCTCTCTGAAAAAGCAGTTTCTTTTACGTATTTTCATTCCAGTAATCAAACACTGCAGTAGCGCGGAGGTTTTGTCACATCTGCAATCAGGTGTGGATTAACGCATATGTGCAGTAAATTCGGTGACACTCTCCATTGGTTCCCGTGTCAGCTTTAAGAAACAGTAACCGGTTGTGAACAATTTCTGCCAGGAGCCCCATAATACACTGAAAACAAGAATACTAGTAGCACTGGATGACAGTTCAGTACGAAGAGCGTCAAATTGTCGTTGGCCTTCACCCTCCAGTGATTCTTACAAGTTTGATGTCATAACTGGATCTACGGCCTACGAGCGCGTAAGCAGATGGGGGAATAACGGTTAATGAAACGGTAGATAACGGAAGAGTGGTCAACGGCTGAGGAGTATACACTAGTTCGTAACTTCCCGGCCAACCCAACCACCGAGGCTAACGCATGAACAGAAAAATAATTGGCTTCCGGAAAGAGCTTTTTTATGTCGTTCAGTCCGGGTTGGAGTTAGCAACAAGCAAAGGTCAAGAGAGTGAACCGAAAAAGAGTTCAGACAGTACAGGGTCGGTGTGTAGTGGGACGGCAACAACAGTTGTCACGAGGGCTGAGGACACTCATGAAGATCAGAGATGTACATGACCCTGGCAACGGTAAAGGTTAATCACAAATGTACTTTGTTAGTCTCTTTGTCACACAATGTTTCGGGGGAACTGGTGGATTCCCCGACATTTGACTTTGTGGACTTCAGCAGGTGACACCGCAAGGTTCAAGTCAAGATAAAATAAGGTTTCTCCAATGAAAACGATTAAGGTTCTGACAACATTCATGAATGAAGTCATTCTAATCCTCATTGACAATCATACCACTCGGCTGTCTTGCATGTTAGCATGAAAAGCGTCCCCTTAGTTGGGTCTGTAACTCAAATAACAGGAAAAGACCGTGAAAAACCGTGTACAGTTAGTGCTAACATACCTTGGTAGCCAAAAAGGTCCATATTACTTCGAAGTGTGTTTTTACGCCCATAGTAAAAGTGGACTTTTTGGACGGTAAAATTTAACGACCGCTACTTGGATGGAGTGAAGTTTAGTCAGTAGGGGATGGGGTCGCCAGATATACTACAGTTACTGTCCATAATGGAATGTGTTGATTCCTCGCATGTAAGCGTTGAGATTTTAGGTAGCCCTATATGGCGATGAAATGTAGGTCATCAGGTTTTGTTCAGAAAAGTTCCAAGGTTTGGAGGTAAACAAGAGGAATAAATCCGCGACTGAAAAGAATAACCAGCACGTAGATAAACTTTGGGAACTTGTGGTTCCAAACACGGAGAAAGTTGGTAATCAAAGTGTGCTTCAGGGGATCCGCATTTCTTCTTGTTCTTTGTCTGAACTATCCTGCGTACTTGATGAGGATCACAGGCGGACACAACTGCCACAAGTACGACGTCGCCTTTGGAAGTAATTAAGTCAGGTTTAGTGAAGGAGCGCCCAGAGGAAACACGCGGCTGCCCCATGAAGACTTGTTTCAATCGTAGCGTCATTTTCAACAGGTAACACGGTAGTATGTCCTCTGATCTTAACCCTGTGGGTAGTGGAACGCAATTGCAATGTGAGACATACCCATGGTATTCCCCACAACGGCACTTGCCTGTCTCAGGAGGCAATGGTCTCCTTTGGGTGCCTAGATATTTCGCCGGTAGTATTCAAAGAGGGATTTTGACTGCATGAATGCAGAGTCTGAGAAAAACCCTGTTCGCATTTCCCAACCAGTCGTGGGTTGATGGCGTGAAAGGAAAGTTGTGCAGGCCCGTACCATCACGTGTTCCATAAATCTCTCCCAAGCTGTATCTGCACTTTTCTTACTGCACATGATCCCATCGTTACGAGCTTTGGATTCAAGGTTGGACAGGAGAAGGAGTGGCCGGGGATATCCCTCAAAGACCATTAGGGCAAGGTGCTTGGTGGGCACAAATGTCGACTCAGTCGCGCTGTCCGGTTAAGGGTTATGCAGTACTGCAAATGGGAAATCAGTCGTCCGCTGGAGTTCACATGGGGTATGAAAGAATGTCTTTGTTTTACGGTTGAAAAGACGGAGCAGCTATCGAATTACTGATGATTAGTCGGGGATTTGGTTTATTTTCAAGTTGACCATCACTCACATTTGATCGCAGCGTTCGCATTCAGATACACTTTCCAGCCAGCCTCTTTCGAAAAGAAGCACNCACTACTGACGAGCTCTAATGAGAGCGAAACTCGAGTCTAGTGCTTCTTTTCGAAAGAGGCTGGCTGGAAAGTCTATCTGAATGCGAACGCTGCGATCAAATGTGAGTGATGGTCAACTTGAAAACTATCGAATCGCATATTTTGACTGTAGTACCAATGATTTTAACGTCCTCTTCGCCACTACCAGTGTTACGTGGTATGTGACCGGGTGTTGGAAGGTGGCGAAAAGTTGTCCTTTATCACGAAGAGAAAGATATCTGGATTTATTAGGAATAAAATGTTAAATGTTTTGAAAATATAAAGTTAACCACTAGCTTGCGATCAGGTTGGTAACGCTCACTGAAGAAACAATGTCAGGTGTGCGCATTCGGTTTGTGGGAGTGAGGTGATATGATGACCAAGAAATATGTGGTGCGTACGCACCGGTTGATTAGAGTTTAAACACTCAACCGATCTACCCGTGACAACACGGTTGGCAGTGTTCCAATGTGAGAAGACCCGGACAGGGAACAAGCACAGCATACGTAGTAGTTGTGGACGGTGCCAACCAATAAGAACGAGTGACAGGACGCAAGCCAATCAAAGTCAAGGAAGTTATTTTTGTCTCATATATATTGATTCGCATTAAGACATTATTGAGATTCAACCTGGCGTGTAGTGAATACACCGTTCTTGATATCACCACTTGACTTCTTCTACATGGTGACAGAGGTGAAAGACCAGGATCTGCCAAAGATGACGTCCGTTGGAGGTCTGAGCATAGTACCACCAGCCCCACTGAAGCTGAACGAAGACGATGATCTTGCCAGCCGATGGAAGACATGGAAGCAGAAGTATGAGGACTTCCGTACGCTATCTCGTTTGGCGACTACTGAGAAAGAATATCAACTCGCCATGTTTCGGCACGCAGTCGGAGACGAGGCAGTGAGACTGATGAATACATTTTCATTCGAGCCGGAAGAAGACGCCGGTGATTGGGAGGTGATGATGAGGAAGCTAGAACAGTTTTGCTTGGGCCAAATGAACGATACGTTTGAACGCTACAAATTTAACAGCCGCACACAGGGACCAAGCGAATCAATGAATCACTTCATTCAAGCGCTGATGTCTATGTCCGAGTCATGCGGTTTCTGCAAATGTATGCAGGACAAGTTGATCAAAGATAGGTTGATCATTGGGATGAACGATGCCAACATCACCAAACGTTTGCTGAAAGACCCGAAATTGAGTTTGAAGCAATGCATAGATATTTGCCGCAGTGAGGAGGCAGCCGACAAAAAGGCAGAAGCCCTCAGAACTCACTCGACAGAAGAAATCCACCGGATCAACGCAGAATACAACCGGAATCTGAAAGGATGCTCCTTCTGCGGAAGACGTCATGGTGCGCTAAAGGAACAATGCCCGGCATGGAAGAGAAGGTGTGCAAAATGTGGAAAAGCCAACCACTTCGCGAACTGCTGCAAGAGCACTTCGATAAATTCCAACCGAGCACCATACTCCCCGACCATCAGTGCTGTGAAGATGGAAGAACAACATCCAGGAGTACGATCGGCGGAAATCGAACTCGATGGAAAAAGGATCAACTTCCAGTTGGATTCGGGAGCAGGTGTCAGTCTCGTTCCACGATCTTGCATTCCCACGGTGCCGCTGAGCGCCACGAACTTAACGCTTCGCATGTGGAACCGGACTGCTGTGAAACCTGCAGGAAAGTTTACAGCAACCCTCCGCAACCCAGCCAACGGAAAGCAGATCCAACAAGTGATTTTCGTGGTCGAGGAAGATTTCCTGCCACTTCTGGGAGTCGAGGCTATTGAAGCGCTCGATCTGGTAACGTTCCACTGTATCAATGCTATAACTACTGAATTATCACATATTTGCGAAAAGTATCAGGGCGTTTTTGATGGCTCCTTGGGAAGTTTCCCGGGCATTTGCAAGCTATCAATAGACCCAACCGTACGACCAATCGTGTTACCTATGCGTCGCCTACCGTTTGCGATAAAGGATAGTTTCGAAAAAGAGATTTCGCGTTTGGAGAATCTGGGAGTGATCAGGCGTGTGGAAGTACCTACTGACTGGGTAAGCCAAGTTACCGTTGTTACTAAAAAGTCTGGTGAATTGCGCGTCTGCATCGACCCAAAGCCACTGAATGCAGCTTTGAGGAGAGAACACTATAGACTTCCATTATTAGAGGATATTCTTCCGTGTTTAGCTGGCGCAGGTTACTTTACGAAGGTTGATTTATCAGCCGCTTTTTGGCACGTAAAACTTGATGAAGAATCCAGCTTTCTCACCACCTTTGGAACTCCGTTTGGTCGATACCGCTGGCTTCGACTTCCATTTGGTTTAAAAGTTTCGAGCGAAATTTTCCAAAAGCGCCTCATTCAATCCGTAGAGAACCTCACTGGTGTTGTGTGCATAGCGGATGACGTTTTGATACACGGTCGGACTAAGGCAGAGCACGACCAAAACTTAGAAAGATTCCTTGCTAGGTGCCAACAACTAGATATCAAGCTCAAAAAAGAAAAGATTGAATACTGCGCGACTGAAGTAATTTTTCATGGGCATTTATTAACAAAGGACGGACTCAAGCCAGATCCAGCTAAGGTAGAGACGATTAGAGATATGCCGCCACCAACCGACGTGAAAGATGTATCGCGTTTCAACGGCATGATCAACTATCTGAGCAGATTCTTGCCTCGTTTAGCTCAAATAATGCAGCCTATTAGGCAACTTACACACAAAAACACTGTATGGACGTGGGGCGACCCACAGGAACAGGCGTGGCTGAAGGTGAAGCAACTGATCATGAAAGCACCAGTTTTACGCTATTACGACCCACGACTGCCGTTAGTCGTCCAGTGCGATAGCAGCCAGAGTGGTATCGGAGCCGTGTTGCTACAGAATGGACAACCTCTGGATTTTCGCAGCCGAAAAATGATCGATGCCGAGACCCGGTATGCACAAATCGAGAAAGAACTACTAGCAGTTGTGTTCGCCATGGAAAAGTTTAATGACTACACTTTTGGAAGGAAGACGACAGTTCAAACCGACCACAAACCGTTGACCACCATTGTTAATAAGCCGTTAGACAAGGCTCCGCGCCGTTTACAGTCTATGCTGGTACATCTACAGAAGTATGATTGTGATATAATTTACACCCCAGGAAAGGATATGGTACTAGCCGATACGTTATCGAGAGCACCCGTACCTACATGCGAAGACAAAGGGGCAGAATTCGATCAGGTCCATCTCACACTGGCCGAACCAGACGAGCGGATGTCACGAATACGTGAAACCTTCGCAGAGGACGAAGAAATGCAAAAACTCATGCAACAAATCCGAGAAGGTTGGCCGGATAATACCCGATCTGTGGAAGAAATAATCCGCCCGTACTTCAAGGTTCGAGATGAGTTGACTACAGAAGACGGACTGATTTTCCGTGGGAACCGCCTTGTGATCCCCAGACCGGCAAGGAGAGCAACACTGCAGGAACTACACCGTTCCCATTTGGGCATCAACGGATGCATAAGGCGTGGGAAGGAAACTGTTTACTGGCCTGGGAGTACGAGTCAAGTTAAAGATTTCGTGTCCAACTGCGATGTCTGTAATCAACACGGTAGTCGTCAACCGAAGGAACCTATGCACCGTCGCACCGTACCACATCGACCATGGCAACATGTGGCAGCTGATTTGTTTTCACATGCAGATAAGACGTACCTCCTAGTCACCGACTACTTCAGCGATTTCTTCGAAGTCGAAAAGCTTAACACAACCTCATCGGAAGAAGTGATCAACAAACTGAAAAGTCAGTTCGCACGATACGGGATTCCAGAACGCGTCAGATCAGATGGTGGTCCACAGTTCGCATCTCATCAATTTGCAGACTTCGCTAATAAATGGCGTTTTGCACACGAGATTTCCAGTCCTTATCACAGTCAGTCTAATGGAAAAGCAGAATCAGCCGTCAAAGAAGCAAAGAAAATAATGAAGAAATGCCTTGCAGCCAAAGAAGATCCGTACTTGGCCCTGCTAGAGCACAGAAACACACCGTCTGCCGATATAGAACTGAGTCCCGTACAAAGACTTTTCGGGCGACGAACGAAAACCAGGATACCTTTGGTTGAAAACGCTTTAGATCCACATCAAACCCCATGGACGGTAACACGACAACGTTTGAAAAAACGCATGGAAAGGGAAGCACTGATATACGACAGAGGGTCGCGGGAATTACCACAACTGGCAGAAGGTGATTCAGTTTGGATACAACCACTTGGGGCAGGAACAAACACCTGGCAAAAAGGAACAGTTGTTAGAGGAGCAGGCGAACGATCGTACGAAGTACTAATCAAGGACTACTGCGAAGAAACAGGGTGCACTTGCGTAAAGGATCCACGTCGACACTGGATAACAGTTCTAGCCTAATCGAGAACAATCAGGAACATGAATTCGTATTGAGAAACTGGAAGATCCCCAAAGTTATTTAAAAACAACGAAGGATGTGGACGGTGCCAACCAATAAGAACGAGTGACAGGACGCAAGCCAATCAAAGTCAAGGAAGTTATTTTTGTCTCATATATATTGATTCGCATTAAGACATTATTGAGATTCAACCTGGCGTGTAGTGAATACACCGTTCTTGATATCACCACTTGACTTCTTCTACAGTAGTCCACTCACTTTATGCTCCACTTTCGAAGAACGACCCATCTGGTGTTCATACTTGCTTGGTGAAAGATCTGTTGATGGATGTATGGACGATTTTGATAGCCAAAATCAAATTTCTTCCAAGGTTTCTGCAGTGCATCCAGAAATAATCCGATTAAGCTAGATGGATTATTTTCCTGAGTCCAAAACCTTCATCACGATTCGTAAGTAACCGCTCAACAATTTTTTTAGAATAAGGGTGATAAACTTATGTAGTGATTGCGTTATACCACTGACACTTTTACTCAGTCGTCAGGAAGAAGCATGTATTTAGGTATTGAAGTAACCGGGGGGATGCAAGGAGTATGGGAGTGCATTGTGACATAAAATGGTGTTAACCATACATGAACACTGGGAACCGAGGCGTCCCGAGGTTGGCGTTATGCGCAAGTGTGTTTTTGTCTGAGATGATGTTAAATCATATATATTCCGTGCGTTGATTTTCTGAGTAGACAAACATTGCATCAAACAATCTTGATTCACAATACTTATATTCATTTCCAGCTGTGGACTGTGGAAATAAACATTATGGTAAAGACCCCTGAACGGAAAGCTTTTTAAAATCTTCCCGAGATTCAATAACGCTTGACTTTCCGGTCACGAATACACAATTTGCAGACAGAAGCAAATTGGCTATCACTAAACTCTTTAAGTCTCGCTCGCACATGGATAAGAATGGTGTTTTCACATTAATAGCTAACGCTCTCCTGAGGACGAATGCGCACGTCTTCGTAGTTTTTTGGCGTTGAACGGAGAGTCCTTCGTTAGTGAAGATTGGTTAAAATGGTTTGAATCATGTCCACGGCAAATCAAGAGCGGATATAGGGAACAACGAGGAACGTAAGATGAGTCTTTGTGAAATGCCGCTGTTGGCAGGGTGTTTATCCGATATCTGTTCAATCACCTTGGAATTGAACCTACCTCCGCTTGAGTAATCCCCCAGCTATCTAAATCAAAATTAACCGAGGCTGTAGCCATGGGGTTTTCGTCGCGGAGTAAAACGATAAACTACGCCAAAAGCTTTTTTGTAAATCAAAGCGCATTACACCAATAGACAATCGGAAGTCGGCAGAGTTCGTCCGAAGTTCACGAACCAACAAGTTTTTGACGGGCGAATATGTACTGTGGAAGACATGCTGTACCCCAGAAATTATTCTGCGGTCTGTCACCTTGGTCAGAGGGGTCATCCAGTGAGCTCTTCGTTTCCACAGATAGCCGAAATCAACGCCACTGAGCTCTGGTTACTTGAGTGCTTAATGCTCCCAGCTTCAAAGATTAGTGTGATTATGAACCCTTTTCGGAAATCCGGTAGACGACTAACTGGCAAGAAGCGATTAATAATGGCCAAGCCCAGCAGTTCGAACACCGCACCGGGGTGAGGATAATTAGAATCTGTTAGCAAATATGACTGAATGTTAACATTACTAACATTAACAAACGCCCATTAGCCAAACACGATCATTATAGTCCTAGGAGTATCAACATCTCTGAGATCATGCAAACTCACTGGTAGAATCGAACGTCAAGTGTTTACAATGAAACAGATATCTCGGTCCACATTACTTGAGGCAGATTCAGTATTAACTGGATGGGTTCGTATTGGTCCAATCAGCCCATCAGATTGTAAGCCATGCTATCGGACACCTGTAGGCTTTAATTCTACCTTTTCTTCCGTTTGCTTCCTGGCATCCCTATAGGACGACTCGTTCTAATGCCAACACAACCATATAAGGTCGTCTCTTCCGGTTCGCTGTGTCTTGACTGCTTTGTATGGTACCTGTTCGCCAATATATATTCCAAGCCCCTATAATGTGGTTTTTGACTGGGTTCTAATGAACAGTGGCACTCATCTTCTGTTTCTCGGGTTGGGATCCAAGTAGAACTGTTGGGCACGTAATAATAAAGACAACCTAATAGATTGTGTGCAATGTTTTTGCTGGCTATGTGCTGCGTTGGAACTTACACAGCTGTCGGTTGCTTTTGAAGAGGCTGTCATCGAGCTTCAAAGAATTATTCTAGTTCCCTTCCATACAAACTTACCCGCTAGTACACCGACTCCTTTAACTTTCTTTTCCAAAGGTCGTTGGTGATTGTTGTGTTCTTGTAATGTCTGATCTGCAGCATGCATGTTAACCATCGTATCGGAGCGAGGATGATTAGGTGACCATTCTCTCAAATTTATTGGATGGGTAAGCAAATGACAGACCGATGTAACGAAAGTTGAGCATAACTTGCCTATGGCTGATCGACCACATGCCTAAGATTTGAAATAAAAACCCACACGAATACGAAATATGACACAGAGAGGATGACCACTGCACAAAAAGAAATGTGCGTTCGGGCCCCGGTAGCCCCAAATGCTTATTTCTGGGTTTGAGCGGAGTAAAGAGACGGAACCAATCAGTGACCAAGCTAGTTGGACATCGAGAAATGAACTGACTGAAAGAGACGAAGTATAACATTTTCAACGTGCATATATGCGTACCGAAAAGCAAGATAACAAAAAAGCAGGATTGAAGTGACTGTGAACCTGTGTGCGTGAGATGTGGACAGGCGTCAACAACACCGACTTCCGTGTGGGCTAGTGGGCCCAGAACTTTGACGATGTACAGTAACTGCCTGGAAGAAAAATAGGAGAAATACTAAGATCCGTAAAAGACATTGCATGCAGACTAGACAAAATGAGCAAAGTCGTTGGTAAAACTGTGGACTTGGTCACCGGACCACACAAGTGCACGTGACGAAAGAAAAAGATAAAATTCGAGGCCAGATTGATTGATTTCGCATAATACCAGATGCGTGGTTTTGAGATGGAAAGTTATCTACTTCTTCTTCTTCATAGTAAAATTTCCCTGTTTGGCTTGTTCGGCTAACTGTTTGCGGCGTTCGAAAGCGTTCATTTCTTCTTCCAGCATATGTTTCTTCTCTTCTAACTTTTTCTTCTCTTCAGCATGTGTCCGTTTTAATGCTTCAAACTTGCTCTGCAGCTGGAAAGTAAGGGCATAAAGATGGTGATCAAGTCAAAAACCAAAATAAACTGTTCTATATCTGAATACAGTGATTTGAGTGGAATATGAGGCTGATTCACACGTGCACAAACCTACCTACCTTAGAAAAAGATGTGACTAAAAACAAAGGAAGGTGTCCAAATGAGATGAGTTATACGAGAGAATAATCACAAGTATCAAGGGGATGTGGGGTACTGCATTTGCGATCAGCAGACGATCCAATGTTAAGACGTGCACTGATTATATCAGTGGGTATCTAGCATCACTGTTCTTTGCGTCCCGCTGACGGAAACAATGAGACGTACATAGAAAACGCGGAGCTTGTATAGGCAGTAATGCCAGTAACTTACTTTCCATACCACAGCAACAAGTAGGGGTTGTCAGAACTCTAAGCCATAAACTCCCGTAAGCCTCCGAAACTGACCCCAGCAACAAAATCTGGAGTCCAGACCAACGGGCTTACTCAGCGGGCACGCATCTTAGCCGAGTCAGGCGAACGGACAGGCACAGCATACCGCTGAAACCGCAGCCAGGTTAACTGGCTGTGGGCAGAGTGAGAGTGCACGCGCATTTCCAGTACAGTCCCCCTGCCTCATCAACCCGAGGTTTGGCCACCACGGCCAACGATCGATAACACCTGGGTGCCCACGTGCGTCTCGGTCATTGGAAGGCAACGCCAGACTAGGCACGGGCATGTGCTGCTGAGTGCAAATGAGTAAAGTAAAAATACGATACTGCCCTAACAAATTCCGCCATCAAGATAGTTTTTCACCAAACGATGGATGATAAAAAGCTGCATCCATGAGCAAAACAGATTTACAAACCACTAAAAAAAACTTATCAAAGCCCGGCAATGTTTCCACGGTGTCCGAGGCACGTCGTTGTATTGTTAGGTATGTCGCACCATTTGTGGACTTAGATGTGACGTATTATAACTATGCTGTGAAAACATAGCCTAGCATCCCTCAGTTTTATGGCCTCGTTGCTGAGCCGCGTCATTCCACTTCCTGTCAGCATGTCCTATTCGACCACTTTAGTCACATATGGGTGTCGTGGTGAAGGCAACTTGTTGCGTTATCGAGATCAGCGTAGAAAGTTCGTGCTAGTGTTGTGCAAATTGAGGTTATTAGTTCTCCGTAGAAATGCTTCGTCTTGAAGTACGATACATCCAGGATGCGAAGACCGTCTAGTTTGGGTCAGCACAAAACATTAGCATCATACAGGTTTTGGTTAGATGATTACGAACTAGGATAAGGTGTTGATACATGTGAGTACTGATCTAACTGGATGGGGTAAGGGGCGTAGCCCACTCCTTACAAGTATCGTGCTTGTTCGTAAACTGAGTTCTCTAAGACTGTGCAGATTGTAAGCGTAGATGTTTCCGATGGCGGTCTAGAATAGATAATTTCACCAAAGGCACGTCGGACTTGTGCCCCCTAGGGTGACTAATCTGATCTGTATGTGTGTGCGTCCGTTTGACTTGGGTCACGTTGAGTTAGGTTGGATCACTCCTCTCAGTTCAGTTCGGTTTGTCGGACGGCAACCGCATGTAATTTTGTCTGGACAAATCTATCGTGCTATCCAGATTGTGGTTCGTGTGTAGTGGAACGCTGTAGAGTAGATATTTTAGTGCGCGATACACTTAGTCATTGTTCACAGATGAGTGTTAACCAGACGCAATATCTACGACGAAGACCGCATACTTATTGAACGGAATGCACAAGTGGCTGATAAACAGCTGTTAACTGCATCGATAGGCGTACATCGGTGCGTTCCAGCGTGATAAATGTGTCCAGACCAAGTTCTGTGCGGCTGTTGTCCGACAAACTAAACTGATAGTTGGAAACAGCTATGGTATTGGTAAACAGATTGAGAATAACACAACGTTACGAGCAAGCTATGGTATTGTTCGTAGCTCGGGTTGAGGACGTTTGCCGACCACTTGGTTCATCACCAAACGAGGTGACATTATCAGTGTGTAAGTGTTTCAACGTACATATTTGAGCGTGAGGTTTGGTGAATTGTGACGGATGCCTACACTTGACCTCATGGCCTGAATCCTGATTGGACATTTTTATTGTTTTTACCTTTGACCTGAATTACCATTGACTGTTTTATTGCTACATTTGAACTTTGGCCTGAGGTCTGACTGGTTATTTCCTATACTGCTGGAACCCTTAAACTGGAATCTGATTGGCTGCTTCTTGTTGCTGTGGCACAAAATGGTACGCACAATACGTGACCCAACCATCGCAGACTGTGCCACCAGAGTGCGCATCAAAAGCTCTTATTAATAAGAACAAGCGAACTGTCACGTTCCTCAGAAGGTGTTCATATGTGATGTAGACTGAATGGCAAAGACAAGGAAGATGATGAAACAGTTTATCTACTATTATTTGTTACGAACAGACTACGGCTTTGAACAGCAGAACAAATTGGATTGCTGAACCATTATACACCCTTCCATTCAGCGACAATCAGATGTCTTTTCGACGCCACAAATGACGCGAGTTGGTAAAGGTAACAAGTGCTGTTGTTATTCCCATTGATATTCAACCAGTTATATACTACAAACGAATGCAATAGTGCGGCCAAAGTAACCTAGATGGTCCACTGCATCAAACGGAGTGCCTTCTTGGGGTGGGGAGGGATTCACCCAGTCTTGACGTAATACTTTGCCGTTTGAGGGTGAGAGGCGTATTCCATGCAGACCAACTTGATAAATCAACTTGCTCAGCATGGTCCACAGATCTTCGACAGAAAGGCTAAACAGGACAATCCTATCCATATAATCTATGTCCATCACATCAGTACCGGAAAGGAGCTCAACAACAAGCTCCCTAGATTCCTCAAGCGCACCTTCTAGAATATCGTTCATGAAAAAATAGAACAGGAAAAGAGATCGAGTACCCCTCTCGTTAAAGACTACAAGTGGTGAGTACCCGAAACAGTTGTCTATAATCTCTCACCTGCTTGCAGAATGAGCATGTAATGACCTCAATAGATTCACATATTGCTCTAGAACGGGATGGGTCTGCGAAACAAAACGAGCGGTCAAATCTAACATTAGGTGTGTAGTAGCATGTAGTGTGCCGCCATTTTGTTTTGCAAACATACTCTCTTCCGCTTCTTTTCAGGTCCTCGAATACGCGAATTGGCCGCGTCCGTGCAACGGGCTGATGAAGATGACCAACCAGAGCCCGAAGTCGGTGGTCAATAAGTGTGAGGTCACGTCTGATTGGTAGGCTATTCCGGGACCATGGGACCGCGACTGTTGTTTGGTATATCCGCTTTTGGGCGGTCTTGTATACGATGTTCGCCTCCTGCGTAGGTTCTTCCGCTGGCCCACCTGCTTTGCAGTCACTCATCATCTGAGCCACACAGCTAAAATGTTTACTTCCGAGTTCAACACATTCCGCTTGGTCCAACAGCTCGGCCAGCTTCTCAGCCTTGGTCAAGTTCCCGGGGTGGGGAGCGGAGAAGAATTTCACGCTGGTTCTACGGCCGTCGAATTCCTCCCAAAAACCTCTCTAAAATACGACTCTCCCTCTGTTGCTGCTTCTGGTTCACCAACGCCCGCCGCGCCAATCTCCTTAGCTGTTGTATATAATCCATTAACCCTTCCGCACTTAACTATCGTCGTTCATTAAATTCTCTCCGATACTCAAATGCCGGACGATGACCTGCGACCCTACGTCGCAGAAAGTGGACAGACCTTCGAGATCTTCCGGGATATCAAAGTCGACAATTTTTTCATAGGCCTCACGGGAAACTAAATTCAGTACAACATCCACCTGCCGATCTGGAGAGAAATGCCTTATATAACGGCGCACCTGTGCCTCCGGAACGTCGAAGTCTTCGACAATGTATTTATCTGGCGCAGACAATCCCCGTTCCTGTCGCATGTCAAATGCACGCCCGGTCTCCGAAATACGTAGCTCTTCCACCTCATGTACAAGTTTAGGGATTTCTTCGGTATCTGAGGCACTGAGCATCACCGAAATAAAGGGGTTCCACCGTGGGTGCAAAAATTGTAATATTCCAGAGAGTCAATAACAGGAACAGCACACACTATGTCCAACGTTTGCAGGTCGAAACATACAAGGTCTGTCTGGCAAAAGATAAAAGTCACGCGTCAACAGGAGACGTGTATTAACAACAACACAGATACCCAGAGATTCAGTTCACAACTTTCCCTTGTCTATATGTACATATATATGTGTATATACATGTGTATACACTCGAATGTCTGTTAGATTCCGGGTCCATATGTAGCCTGCTGGATAATGAGACATATACCACCTGTCCGATTGAGGTTATAGCTGTGCCTGTCAGCCAAGTGCTGGCCGTGAATGGACAACCGTTACACATATTGGCAAGTGTTCGCGGAACACCGCAGATAGGGAAGTGGGCGTGTACACTGAAGTTCTTGGTTGTCTCAAAGTTACTGTTCCATGTCATTTTGGACAGTGACTATTTGGTAGCCACGAAGTGTATGCTGGACCTACCTAGCCTTGCCGTTTTTCGTTAGAACCTGTGTATGGAACATTATCAGGCCTTGTGTAGGCCCGCAGAAGGCAGCATCTAACCAGTGGGGAAGTGCACGTCGAGTTCGAATGGCATAAATTTATCAGGGGCATTATCTCACAGCTCCCAACACGTGTAGCACTACGAGTGAGAGAAGTAATTGAAGAGCACCAGGTGACATTCTGATGTGAAGGACAACCGCCTGGACGCACTCACGTTGTGCGACACAGTATTGACACGAGGGAGGCACGCCCGATTCGGCAAGCGGCTCGCCGCCTACCAGTCCATCTTCAAGGCCAGGTGGAAAAATTACTAACAGACATGTTAGAGAGAAGCATTATCCAGCCGTCAACATCCTCATGAGTGTCTTCGGTAGAATTAGTCAAGAAAAAGGATGGCTCCTTAGGAGTATGTGTTGACTATCGCCAGTTAAACGCGGTAACTAAAAGACTCGTTTCCACTACCACGTATCGATGACATTATCGATGCGCTTTCGGGCACCAAATGGTTTAGTACCCTTGATCTGGCCTCTGGTTACTGACAAATAGAAGTAGAGCCAAATAATCACCTGAAAACCGCGATTGTGATACCCTCTGGTCTGTACGAGTTTGAAACCATGACATTCGGATTGACGAATGTCCCGGTCACCTTTCAAAGGCTAATGCAACAGATGTTCGGAGACCTAATTCCAAAGCAGTATCTGATTTGCTTAGATGGCGTGATTGTGCACGGACGTACCGTTGATGCACATTTGCATAACCTTTCCAACGTCCTTTCAAGACTAGCTGAGGCTGGACTGAAACTGAATTCAACCAAATGTTCGTTTATGCGGACTGAAGTAAAATATTTAGAACACGTCATCTCCCGATCTGGTGTGAGCTGTGATCCCGAGAAGGTGCGCAAGGTGAAAGAATGACCAACTCCTGAGAGTGTTGAGAAAGTCCGTAGTTTCCTTGGGTTAGCTTCTTATTATCGACTATTTGTTCCCCGGTTTTCTAACGTAACACTGTTGACGGAAAAAGGACAAGTGTTCGAGTGGTCTGAAGAATGTCGTTTGATCGACTGGAAAATGCGTTATGCACTGCCCCCATTCTAGCGCTTGCAGATACAAGGGCAGACGCGAAAATGTTTGTCCTGGATACTGACGCTAGTGACATCGTTACAGGGGCTATATTGTCTCAGTTACACAATAATGATATAGATGTTATTGCTTATGAAAACTGAAGCCTCAACAAGAGTGAAAGGAATTATTGTACTATTAGAAAGGAAATGCTTGCCCCAGTGCATTTTATTGAACAATCCCGTCACCATCTTCTCGGAGGGTGCTTCTTGGTTCGAACCGACCACTCATCACTCCAATGGTTGCCGAAGTTCAAGGACCCGGAGGGGCAATTTGCCCGTTGGCAAGTGTTTTTCGAGAGTGTAACTTTGAATGCAAACACAGGCCTGATCTGAGTCACCGAAATGCTCATGCATTATCTAGAAGACCGAATCGCGACCATGGCGATTGTCCTTTATGACGATTATCGTCAGGCCGGAGTAGAATAATCGGTGGGCTGTCATTTAAAGCAACGATGCAGATCTGCAGATCATATAGAGGCGAATGAAAGAAGGTGGGTCACGTCCGACCACCCAACAGATGGCAAGAAGTGGTTGGGAGATGCGTTGCTTGTGGTCGTTGTGGAACCACCTCTATATCGCCGATGGTGTTTTTTATTATCAAAACGACCCACCATATGAAAGCCAGATTGTAGTACCAGAATTGGGGGCTCGTAGAGTTTTGCAGAAACCCCATGAGAATTTGGGACACGCAGGCCAAAACAAACTTGAAGCTGCGAGGCGGCGTTTCTGGTGGTCCAACCAATGAAGAGACGTCAAGGATGTGTGCAGCAGTTGTGGCCTGTGTGCACAAATTGAAAGCCCAAGAGACTGCGATACGCATCGCTACAGAGTATGCTGACGCGGTATCCGAATGAGATAGTAGAAGTTGACATCGTCGGACCACTACTGGAGACTAGCCCAGGAAATAGGCGCAACTTCGTGATGATAGATCTTTTCACTAAATGGTGCGAAGCGGTGCCAGCGATACGAGCGGATGGCGGAACGACCGCCAAATTCATTTTTGATCATTGGATCTCGCACAAGGTGTTAACGCCCTAGGAAACCCTGCTTGTACTTCATGGATCTGGCATTTCCTCGGTTTAATTAGTCAACACAGCTTCAAGTAATGAATAAATTTGACGTGTTGGAGTAAGAAATGATGCTTCTGAGGCTACCACATAAATCTCAGATCCTATTTTTGAAAACGAGAGCGACCGTTGATAGACACCAACCATGAGGTATCGCTTAGGTTTCTAAAATAAACCGAAACTGTTCAGTTGTGATATTAACTTCTTATTACCATCTTTGGAAAGAGATCTGATCGGTATGGATATTTCACTCCAACAACTTAAGTTTCAGGATCACTCCAGCTTCCGATGGAGAACTGTCAGGAACACAGCATTTGATCATGTACAACCCGATATCACTTTTCTGACCAACGACTAGAGCGAGTAACGATATCCAGTGAGGTGAAAAACAATGTAATGCGAGTGGTATGCTGTCAGAACCAAACAAGCGTAATGGCACAGAATGCCGTTGTCGTCTGCCCGATAGCAACAACTGATGACGCGCAATAGGGAAGTGTTGGTAAATCCGCAACACTAAGGAGCGTACGAGAATGCTAAAATAATTTTTAGGCCTGGCTAATCTGACCACGTTTCGTCCACACTTGATCCAATTAGAAAAACATCTTAGTGTGAAACTTCAATAAAACGTCTCATTAACAGACCCGTTAAAGATGAACAGTTTTGCTGGTCATCAACGTGACTGGATGTAGCACACAATACTGCCTGGTTAGAAATTGCGCGAGTTTCAAGCCATTCTGTTGGATTAAAATTGAGTGATCAATCACCTACCTCGCGTTCGGCTTCCTTCAATACCTGCTCCTTGTCTTTTACTCGTTGCACGAACAACTGGCGCATTTCTTCCTCCTTTTGTTGTAATTCCTTCCGCTGAAGTTCTCGCCGTTTTTCATAGGTCTCCTAAGAAGAATAGACGTGACAGCGGAGTACATATACTATCATAAGGGGTCAGTAATGGATATCTTTTCACACTATGTTTATTGCAATGAACACGTGAGACAATGTTTTAAAAATCTCTGCACTTTTAAATGTTTGGCTTGAAATGTAAAAGTGCGAAACCGAGAGTAAACAAAAACGTTCAACCACATGCACAAGGAAATTAACAAGTCTATTTAGCCACAAACATTTGGTTGTGATCTGGCAGTTATTACTGACTATGCCAATAGCTTATAGCAAAAGAAACGAAATAATGACCAAACAAGAAGCCGTGGTATGATCAAGAAATTAAAAAGATGTCATTTGAAATGGTTTAAAAAGCTTTCTGATCGTCTACGTGAGCAGTCCCAGAGGACGTGAATACTTGAATTCTTTTTTGAATGTCACTTGGTCCGGCGAGTGCTATAAAGCACGTGATCTAATCATTGGAATCGAAGAGGTTGCACAAAACTCGAAAAAAAATAATCATGGGAATTACAACAATTTACCTAACAATCGACGATCACTAAGGCAAAACGTAGTATTTACAAGAACAACGTTCAATGTTTCATAATCGAGGTTAGTTCCCGTTTACCATTCAGACAAAAGATAACATAATGCAGAGGTTACTCTGTCGTTTTTCAATGCGGTATGCAAGGAGCATAGCAACCGAATTTCGGGAGAGTAGAATAAACAGCCGACCGTTCCCAAGAAGCGCTACGCAGTCTGTCGAGGCAAAGTAATTATAGCCTGAGATATCGCGAATTCTTTTTGCCCTAGATCAGTGAGAAACCCGTTGGTTCTAGTGCCAGTTAATGCAATCCCTCTCATCACGATATGACGATAACAGACACAGACTGAACTAGCCGAAGACTAGGAAAACACCCGTCAGTCATGCAATCACATTTATAAAATTCACACATACGTTAAGTGACCTAGCAGACTAGAAACTGCACAGGTTAAAGACAAACAGTGAGCAATGCGGCACGCTGGTTCACATCTGACAAAACGTACTGTGAAGAAAGCTGCAAACACTAACAAAAAGGACCATGAATAAAGGAGATAACCTGGTGTGAAATACAGTTGTTAGAAAGGGCTAACTGCCAGAAAATCATACGTTATCGATCGTGCACAGATCTGAGGAAACTGGGCAGCACGCACACAAGATAAACTGAAAACGTGACCCAAGTGATTCAGACGATAGGTTGTGCCAAACGCACGTGAAGTTGAACATGCGCACCGCACACACGACGATGAGTCATCGCTCTCATGTTCGATCGAAGTGTTATCAGCCTGTGGATGAGGGAAAACATTTCGAGCGTATGACCAAACAAAAACAGTACAGACCAAGAATGCGTGCTGTAACATTTGGATTCGTGTGTGCTTCCAAATGTCTATAAATAAAAATGATTGAATGTAAAATATATGGTTACGCTTTCGTGCTGCCGAAGTGCCACTGTCTGGAACGTAGGCTATCGTGGTCACATCACCATTTTTATTTAACTATGCAGTCATGTTGAGATCACAAACTGTACAGATAAAATTCTGTTGTGCGGCTAAATTTTCATTTGGGGAAAATATGGAAGACTTGCCACCATGGTGGCACGCCTGCGGAAATGATAGGGTACGGTATAACCAGAATAAATCTGTGATGAGGTTTGGAGATCATTTAGCACGGTAAGCTCAATTTACCTGGAGTGACATCTTCTCATCATCACGGAATCCCATCTCAATTAAACGTTGACGACGATAGGTCTCGTAGTGCACTGTGTGTGTGCGTTCACGTAGGTCCTCCATATTGACCCGCAGCAAGGTTTCTCGAAGCCACACAAAATCGCAGTGTGTTTCATTGTCCACATGGACTGCACCCCATGGGTATTGACGAACACGGACGTTTTTCCCGTTGATTTTGATCTCCTCGCCGCTACCAACCACTGCGAATGGGACGAGTTTCTAAAACAAAAACAGCAGCCACAGTGTCTGGTTAGAAAGACAGGAAATCCTTAGTCGCGTTGAGGCAGCCAAATTAGGAGGAAATGATTGTGAGCGGCCGAGACCTGTCCTAAATATTTTGTTTACTTTCAGGCAAACCACGACATGCATTATTAGATGGGATGACCGCCGCGGAATACCGGCTTG
This sequence comes from Paragonimus westermani, assembly GCA_008508345.1. Taxonomy (NCBI): domain Eukaryota; kingdom Metazoa; phylum Platyhelminthes; class Trematoda; order Plagiorchiida; family Troglotrematidae; genus Paragonimus; species Paragonimus westermani. Next base: position 338,431 of record QNGE01000155.1, on the reverse strand, counting down.
GCTTGCCAGAAACACCAAAGTCCGATTCGGCCATATTAAACTGAAGCTTCTGGAACTCAAACCTGCGGCGACGTTTCTGTGGCCCGTCTCCAACACTGTTAAAGTGGTGCTCTTAATTCATGCGTCGCAATGAGGAATACTGGAACCCGATGAGACCATACCAACGTTTTAGGCAATGTGTACAATACTCCTATGTAGCCGGGGTTTCGAACGAACAAATTTACGGATCCGTCGTGAGAACAGGAAGTCATATGTACCTCGATATTCTAAAAATACCGACCACTTTGTTAAATAAAGTGGATAGGTATCGTTTGCCTAGGTGGAGACCTCGTGATCACAACTTGCTGGTTGGAAAAGTCGTCTGTGATAACAGCGTTCCACAGTTAAAGGCGTAAACATTTCCACAACGTTTCCTGTTTTTCTGGTTACATTCACTTTATCCCGTTTTTCTTAGCTTTTTTGATACTTCCAGGACATTCCACGCCATTGTTGAGGTGAACGATGGCCCGATCCACAGTACAATCTGGTTGGGCTCATAGTCAATACAATCTAATCGGGCTCGTGGCCAGTATGAATGAATGAATATTGATAGACGATCAGAGAAGTCGAAATGGCATAAACGGGTATACGAAACACAAAGCGTTACCACGGAACGCAGCAATCCTACGTTATGTAGAATATCTGTACCGTTTCAAACACAAACACCCGTCGGTCGACGAATGAGTTACATCAGCGGACCCTAAAGTTGTTCAGCTTGTCAGTACATTCACTAGGAATGCACTGTGTGACAACTAAACATGTTTACTAGAACGTGCCACAAAATCACAAATTAAATGAGATCAGTAGACTAAATGCAATTATATCAGCTTACCAAAATCAGACTGAAATCTTAGATCCCCATAAGCAAAACGTTGAGAAGCCTGTCTTTCAACATCTGTTCAATTCCTCACTACTGGACTTTTATCTTCACATATTGCCTTCCAGAGAGCGATGTCGCTCAAGTTAGGAGGCACTGGTTGGTGTGACGAAATGTGAGTCATAATGTGGTGGATTGCCAGGTCGGGGGTGCGAGTTTTCGAACGCTCGGCCGAATACCTCAACGTGGGGAGGTACGTTCGAAAACCTGCCGCGATCGGATCAAGGACAACGTGCGCGACCGGATGAGTCATCGCTCGACTGGATCGGACCAACGGGCGAGGCAGGGCAGGCGAAATACGACAGACGGCCAGATCGGAGGCGTGGTTTTTCCAACATTCAGAGGAACATCTCGACACGATGTTGGAATACGGTCAAGGCCAACACTGGGTGGATGGCGGACAGCACGAGCAGCCGGACGAGCCATCGCGCAACGGAATCGGACAAACAGACGAGGAATGGCAAGCGAAAAACCCTCCGATAGAAGGCACCGGTCACGCACGTAAACCGGTTAGAAGTGCACACGACGTGTGAACGGAAACCGGGGGGTGCTGTGGGTTGGAATTGCGACTTATAAACGAGAGAGCGCGCGTTGCATGTGACTAGCGGTTTGGACAATAAAGATTGTGCTTTATTGGACGCCTTCTCGCTACAATAAGTCTAATGTGTGGAAGATAATGTTGCAATGCGAATGTCCGAACACAGCTCACGTGAAATAAAAGAAAAGCAGATATTACTGGTCAAAAGGTTTTGTGTCCGGTCAGATTTCGTCACTTTCGGAATACAAGAGGAACACATTTGATGGGCAGGAGACCAGAAGTCAAACTGAAAATGAGACAAAACCCTTCAAACACCCTCCAGGAAGAATGAACAGGTATTAAGAGAAAAAATGCTTGCGAACAAGGACTTCCAGTCGAAAAGACTGATGCCAAGAGATCATACAAAATGCACAGGTCCTGTCCGTCAAAAAGCTGATGGTAAATTCAAAAAAGATAACCCGTAATACCCCCAAGGATATTGCTCAAAGCCTCGGGCTGAGCACAATGGTATGTTGGATATCCAGTGATGGTGGTTTGAGAAATGCTCAAAAGAAACCAGACCTCCGTTGGTGATTACGTGATAACCGCCAATCGCTCGGCCGCTGAAGTCTCCTATAATACTAATTAATCGTCTCATACAAACATCTAGAAGATCGACTGAACAACAATCCGGTAATCCTGCTACATTGTGAGTTCACCGGTCATGAATGCGTTGAATTTAACTTAGAACGGTTCTAAAAATCAGCCGCGAGCCGTTTTGAGTTCGGCGGCAACGTCAACATGGGCTACAACAGCCCCTTTGTTTGATATGGAAATTAAATAATTTCGCCATGATAATGAAACAACAGCGACAGAGCGCTCTGACTGTTGGGGTGGGTAGACAGCATTCTCTAAAGGTTAGATAGGGTATTAGACACCAGTATTAAGAGAACTATCAAACCACAGCGCACAGTACGAAGAGTGCACAGACTCGTTCTGATAAACCTAAGAACGAAACTAACATTGTGTGTATTGCTGCATAGTTGTCTGTTTTAAAGTGGCAGGAAAACGGTAGACTAGGCAATAAAACTTCTAATTAGAAACGGTTCACAGGGAACGGTAACTACCATGAGCAATCATCATTGTCACTAAATAATACAGAACTGGGGCGATATGAAACAGGTCGAGGTCCATACGAACGTGCTACAGAATAAAAATTGGACACAGCGAGGAAGACGCGGCTCGAAATGGGTGATGCAGAATGAGCTTGAAAAAAACTTAAATTGTACACTCACGTTCATTTGTATATTCACCTCGCTCACGGAAACATCATCAGTAGGGAATTGGTAAATGCTGATCCCATTCGTTTGTATTTCTGACAAAATCTGGAAAGTAAGCCAATAAGTTATCGGACGGAAAGTTCATTCGCAACAAACCTTTGGTTTAAATTCCTGCAATTCCGTTTTTGTGACTGTATCTGACTTAGCAATAACCGGGATGATGTTTACTTTATTCTGTAGTGCCTTCATTGCAACAACGTCCAGGGACCGGAGACTAAACGAATCAATATAGAAAGTTGTGCATATATCAAGAAGTATACATACTACGGTTAACACGAAATAACTGTATGAAGTGGCAAACGTGCCACAATAAATGGGAGATGTCGCGAAAGGTATAAAGAGGGGAATAACTTACACCGACGCACACCGAGATTCGCAACACGAGCGCTATTCGTCCCTCTTCTTCGTCATATTAAACAGCGTCCTCAACTAAAGGTGTTCAGTGCCCTCTGAACCTTAACAAAGAAACCGGGAAAACCGTACTGAAGCAAGCCACATTAAGAGTGCCTTTACAACCCCGGACCCAAGTTACCAGCCAACCACCAGAGAGCCGCATCCAGCCTAACTCACCGCTCGCAAACAAGGCACAGTGTGGCAGGCGGTGAGTTGTGACCAAGCCAACGGAGTCCGTGAGATGATATCCTACTGATCAAGAACCTACAGGATCCATTCGTTCCAAAGATACGTATGCGAATTGGTATGTTCCCACCACACGCCTGTAATCATTTGGAGATACCAATGGTTGAAAGCGGATACTCTGTGAACATCAGGAAGTACTGTCATTAAAATTGAAATAGTTAACGTCCACAAACGAAATTTAAAGGTAAGAATGTCTCTACGGTTCCATTCAATCATCAATCGGCCAAGCAAACGTGATTTCACAGTGAAAATCCAATATTTTCTAAATGCCACAAATTGAGTGGAACGCCGATTGAAAATTATCAAAACAGAGCAACTAATAGGAAGATAACCTCAAATCACGGTGCACTTATCAATAAATTGAGTGCAGTTTATGCCAACGTTGCTGCACAAAAGGAGAGAGGGAAAGTTAGCGTCGGTTAAGCGACTTGGATCCAAATTGAAGAGGGCACGGTAAGCATTCGCTACCCATTAAAATGAACGCTGGCCAAAATCCGGTGCAACAAAAGTACAAGCAGTCGAGGGCGCGACCAGCGTAGTTTTGCATGACAGTTCCGGACAGACTAGCCGAAACGAACTGGCCGTAACAATTTGCACTGTCCAACAGGGCTGAACGTGCAAGCATCAACTGCGCACGTTAGAAACCGTCATTTTCGTTTAGGTGTGTACATCAACAACTGACATTGACGCACAACCTCCAGATAATAGTTTGAAGAGAAAGTAATTTTTGTTCACTTGTAGCATGTAATACTCACTTATCTCCCAATAGTCCCACAGCTGAGGTGGACAAGTTTGTTGACGGCTTTTCAATAACTCTCTTGGATGTCCTTGGTGAATCACTGTGTTATATGTGAAAATTTCAACCGGTTTGGTACCACTTTTGTGTTGCAGACTCTCAACTGAATGCGTTGGGTTGTACACGGTAGAGTAATGCGATTGATAGAAATCGGAATCTCCTCCTCGTAATAAATAACACAGAAAATCCTGGTCCCGAAACTAACGCGGCGGTTTCCATTAATTGCTCCCAAGACAAACCAAAAGACGGGTGCAAAAAGCAACTTTGTTTCGATCCAACACCGTGTTTGTCTAAGAGGAGGTTGCAAGGTAGTTATGTGATACATAGCGACCTACAAACATTCTCGAATCAGAAAATCGAAAGACATCAGAAAAGTAGTTAAGGTCACCAAGCCACCAATGAGCATAGTAGAATTAAAGGCCGAGCAGGTATAAATAGCGGAGGTTACCTCTCGACTATTCACATTTCTTCTCATTCTGATTGGATGAAATCGTTTTTTCGAGGAAGGAAACGGTTTTGGACGGGAAAAAATGGATACTTCTAACACCTCCCTTCTGAATATTGTTAGGTTTAATCATAAGACTGCTTTCGAGGATCAACCTGGATAAGTTTGACCGACTTTTTGCATCCGTTCGGCCGTATTCCCCACCTCAAAGGATACTTGTGCTTCGCGTCCTGGGACTGTAACATCGGTTCTGTCGAACGTTCGGTTTCGGTAGGAAGTTCGTTCTTCTTCGAATCGAATGCGTCCAGCAATATATCGAGTTGTGCGGTTGGTCCTACCGGGTCGCACCGCGCATCTCCGCGGTTATGGTAAATCTGGTTTGCGTGCCGCACTTCGCCGACTTTCACCTCATAGACGACCGAACCTCTCCGTTGGACGATTACTCCTTTCTTCCCGTTCAGAGGCTCACGAAACATGCGTACAAGGACCGGCTCGCCGATCATGGAGTATCGTGCATGAGTTCCGTGTCTTCGATCGTACAGTCTTTCCATTCCTGCATTGCGTCCTCCCCTCCGGTTTGAATGCGAGATCATGATATCAAAGGCAGTTATCAGTTTTCCATTAAACAAGCATTCTGCCGGCGACTTGCCATCTGGAACGTTCGGATTTGGAGTTATCCGATAATTGGGCAGTCTGTAAAACGACTCCAGGGACCTTCTCCTCTGGCCTTCAACAACGCTCGCTTCAAAGTGTCGATGGACCTCTCAACTTGTCCGTTCGACTGAAGATGGTAAACTGAAGGTCGCATGTGTTGGATGACTAGCCGCTGGTAGTAGTTTTCGAAGATGGTGGAGGTGAACTGAGAACCGTTGTTTGTGACCAGCGTATCTGGCAATCCGAAACAGATGAAAAGTTCCAACAGTCTCTGTACGGCACTGTCTGTATTCGGCTGTCGTAGGCTGTGAAATTCCGGGCCATTTGGTGTACGCATTGACGATGACCAGATACGTTTTTCCATTAAGGAGTCCGGAAAAATCCACGTGAAACCCTTGCCAGGGTCTTTGAGCTGCTGGCTAAGTGTGCAGTTTACATTTCACGAGGTTTTTCGCAGCCAGGTAACACAGTGTGCACTTTTGACAGTGCTTCTCAATTTGCTTGTCCATTTGTGGCCAGTAGGCAAAATTGCACGCCGAAGACTTCATTCCGCTGAACCCTGGGTGTCGGTGTCCACCGTGGAATTGCTTGAGCACCTGTCCTTGGAGGGCATCCGAGACTGCTACTCTATCGGCAAACATGACGCAACCGTCAACGATTGTAAGAGCTTATCGACAGTGGAAGTATACCGGTGAGACGTCATTGAGGTCTGCGTGTGGCCAAGTTGTGTGGATGAAGATCATTACTTACTTCAATGCTAGGTCCAGTCTGGTCGTCTCCTTGATCATCTATGCTGTCACTGGTTAATCGATTCATGAAAGTTTGTGTGCTTCACCACTGAACGTAATGCTTACCAGTGGTTCTCCTTGGTTTGATGTCGGACTTTGTAATTTTTGCTGGATCCTTAGAATATCTATCATGTTGAAGTGGCATACCCCGCAAACGATTCGTTGATTTTACTGTTTCTGATCACCTCACAACGTGAGAATATTTTTCATCACAACCCTATCTGATACAACCCACACTCATTATTTGGGTTCCCCTTAATGTAGCTCTATATCTTCCACTAGATCCCCGTCCAAGCACTGAATTGCACACACTCGGTCCCATTGTTCTTGTTACTCCTGATTTAGCTCCATCTCGATCTTGTCCCTGAAGTAACCATAAAAATGAATCAACGGAATTCCTCAAGATTGCTACCGATTGTTGTCGTTCTCTAACTTTCCACGAGCTTCACGATTGTTAACACTATTTCGTCTGCGTTGCTTGAAATTTGTCGAACAACACCATCAGCATAATCAAGATCAATCAGTCCCCCATCAGATAGGAGGTCCACACCGGCATCTTATGAGTACCGCAGACAAACCTCCATTATTACATCTACGATAGTGAAAGTGTCAGACAACTCACCGTGGACCCTAACTTGAGCTGAAGTATAGGAACAAGGCGCTGACGGTACGTTCACATACTTGTTCGGTACATCCCTAAGTTTAAGCGACCCCAAGATTGTAGATCGACCAACTGCATAAGGTGCACATATACAATCGAGAAATACCGGAATTGTTGACCGGCGGTATGTAGGACGTTGCTCCAGCAGTTCGTGAAGAATGAAAACTTGATCAATATACCTTCGTCCAGCACGAAACCCTAATTGTTCTTTTCTAATGTCTGCCTCTCAAGCTAAAGAGTCGGCGAAGTACAGTGGATGCCAGAACCCTAGTAATAACTGGGGTCAAGCTAACATCCCTATAGTTTCCACCAGAACCCTTAATTTATTTCCTAGATATGGGAACGACTAGTGGATGACCCGGGTAGGCAGGAAGGTTCTCCGACGTCCACATAAGTTGAAGCAGCTGAGTCAAGACTTTTACTAATGTCTCCCACTTTTCTTTACAAAGTGTCGGCACGAGGTCGTCTGGGCCAACAGCCTTATTGCGTTTGTGCAATTGCAGACATCAGTTTTGGTTGGTGGTTTAAAATTTGTAGACCAGGGTACTACAGTACAAGTTTTTGGAAGCAACGCAGCAAAAGCAGAGACCAACGTGTTCCGTCCAGCGCATTAACTTTCTGGACTTATTACGGATAAGTGGGACATCTGCTTCGCTGATAACTTCACTAAAAGATGAACGCTTTGGACCAGTAGCACGGATAAGCTTGAAGAACCTACTAGTATTCCCCGATGCAAATCGGATTCTTTCTCCTTGATTTTATTCCTTCGGTAAACAATCACGATCGGTGATCAGGTTACACCTCAGCCTTCTAAGGATACCCCCCCTAAGCTGACATAGAGAAGGTAACGTTTGACGTTCAGATAACGTTTCGCGCCCTGCTAAGTATTCAGGAATGTGCTTTGCAGCCTCAAAGTGCAAAGTACTTTTGAAAGACTGGTGTGATTGCGTAGATTTGATTTTGAACGGTGAAGCTATGGTAGTGGTTGACCGGTTGGGTACTTGGGGATCTGCGCCAGCGACGGTGGAATTACTGGGAGTGAAGTGGAAGCGCGTATCTCTAAGACTGGCGGTACTCGTTAATCTAAGACCCCTCTGATGACAAGGAAGCTTCTTAGAAGTTTAACAGTCAAGTATATAAGGCGACCGTAAGGGCCGTGTCACTTTACGGTTCCGAAACATGGTTGCTCAGAGTGGAAGAAGTGAACCGTCCTCAGATGTCTGATCATTGATCTATGCGTTCAATCACACACATTGGGTGAAGCAAAATGCTAGCCAACAAAAAGTTTGGAGGACAGATATTTGGTAGCGATTACCAAACCAGTTCTTTCATTCAATCTCTAGGTTTGTGCAGACTTGGTTGGTCAGGCCATGTACCAAGGATGCCAGCTAGTCGTGTGCTACATCAAGCACTCCTTCCCAATGCTGCAGCGAACTATTACAAGGTGCAAGGTGGACAGGTGACGACCCAGTATGAAGAAATGATGTCGTCCACCAAGAGTTTGACCACTGTAGGCCACGTTCGTTTCCAGGGCCTGAGCCCTCGTGACTCACAGAATCGGTGGCTGAAAGCTTTAGGTGAGACAACCTTTAATAGGGCTCAGTGGTCTGAATGCTGTTCTTTGGCCGAGTTGTCTGATTGCATTTAATGACGCGGGGAAGCGCGAGCTATAAGAAATCCGTCTCACTGATGATGTTTTACCTTCGTCGGCAGCTGGGTTGTGCGTCTGTAAGACGCAGGCACCTTGGTGTTGAATATTTGGGTATAGACGCAGTGGTTTTTGACAATTAGGTCTCTCGCTCCCATTCCCTTTTTCCCGATCAAGACTTGCTTTTTCCTTGTGGTTGTATAGTGGTTAGGCATCAGCGAAAACCACTGATGTATTGCTGTCCATGATGGCAATGATGATGGTGATGATGATAATGATGACCGTGATTTTTCGACTCAACCAAACTTAGTTAACTGTCCTCCATTTGTTGGAAATGTGGGTACGTGAAAAGCTGAGGATTCACCTTTCGGGAAGCATGAAGTGTATTATTGACAACTATGTTGATAAACAGAAAGTACTGGGATCACTTCACAAAACTAAAATGTCTAAATTCAAGCAATCAAAAGTAAGATGCTTATTTGCAAGGAAAGCATCTGACTTCAGCGAGTAAGCCGTGAGGTCAATGCCATCATGCCTCTAACAAAGATACACTCACCACCGGGTTGGTGATTCCACCCCAGCTTAAGGGTCGCGCCATGAAAAAGACGTCCGCTCCAACGAAGTATGTGCTCATTAGTCAGAAGAATTGTCCGCCCGATCAACATACCATAAAACCGCGTTGTGGCCACTATAGTACATTGATCATACGCTGATGATTAGGGGACGTTGATGGCCAAAAAACTAATCTGAGGGCATCATTCGCGTGACACTCACGTAAGACGAACACATGCTTGAAGTTTCTACATGATGGGTCCAATCTCTTTCTCTGCCTTAACGTGGTGGCCAACCATACTTGGTGTAGTGATCAGAAGGACCATGCTCAACACGAACTCGGTCTTCTCAGGTACAACTACATCAGACGAACCAAAAAGGACCAGCCAGACGAAAACAATATATACGCACATGCATACGCTTGTTTCGCTCCATCTGGGCGACAGGACACAAAAACGTTTTTCGAGCGAATCCGTCTCCACGATGAAATGGGTATTCCTATGGGATGAGTTGGATCGCCATAGTGCTTCTCTGGGGCTTTTGAATCCATTTGTTCTATATACATTACCACCTACATATCGTTTGTGAGGAGAGTTGGTGATCTGACCTGCTTTCTTAATAGACCATTATCTAACGTTGTTATAACGATATCAACTATCAGCTGTGCTACTGGTGACCCCATCAGTTACCGCATCATTTTGACTGTGCCAACTACAGGAAAACAGAAACTTAGCATTACAGATATAACGGCATAACACGTGTCTAGATTATTGGAACGGCATTTCCACCCTCATGTAATCACTTTCAGATAGTGGCTCAGAAGATCCATTAACCTCCGAAGTAAAGTATCTGCAAATAATAAGGTTAAATCGAATGAGAATACTCGTACACGCGAAAATATCATTCCCTTTGCGATTTCACCAAATTCGACGGGCTCTCAGCTTACAAACGGTTAGCTTTCTCATTTCCACAAACCCACATCTCAGTGAATTAACAATACTCCATTCAAATCAACCACAAGTTGATTTATTGTTTTTACTTGTTGGAAGCTATTCCTGATGAGACATGATATGCTTAAGAGCGAACGAGCTGTCCGCATATGGTGCATATCCTGATATTTTGCGATGCAACTGAACGTAGTGTAGTTTATTTTGACGATCCCCGTAATGTATGATTTCCAGTCTGACTATACAACAACCTTCTTACTCAGTCGACGCCGAGAGGCGTGTGTGCGTACATAAAAGTGCAGCGAATTCAGAACGAGAGCCGTGTGCTCTTAACTGTTAGGTCTAAGCCGACTAGACGGTGAAAACTTGCTTTGTATATATATATATATATATATATATAAATCAAAAAAGAGAGTAGACACTGAGTGATGAACGATTTATTGTGACGTTTCAAATCCACACTAGGATCCGTTATCAAACAAATAAATGTGTCGGAGTGAGGTTGTTCTACCGCTCACCGTGTCCGCCTGTCCGTCCGTCTCCGCTCGCTTTTCGTTTCACCGTCAATTAATCAATCAATTAATTAATTAATTAATTAA
>QNGE01000155.1:291607-327604 GCA_008508345.1 Paragonimus westermani | reverse complement strand
CGTACGGTTGTGCTCAAGGTTCTCTCACGTCCCACTCCCTGGCGCCCCTAATTGTTGTCATTTTGTAAACGGCGAGTAAATTAGTGAATAGTTTGTAGATTCATCGTCTTCTCAGTGCGACTTCCGATTCACGTTAACATAAGGCTGGGGAAACCTTGGGCGTACGAACTTAGGAACTAGCACCACGATAATACACATATTCGCTTGTCTGGTCTACTAGTGTACCATTCATATTGTATGATCTACGATACCTGACCGTTAGAAATCATTCCGTCTATTTTTTAATCAAATAGTGTATAGAGTGCGAGTTTTGCCCAGTGATATTCAAACAGAACACGTGTGACGAAGATCAAGTTTGAGTAATGTGTTCGATTCCGGACCGGGTGAACGCCAGTGACATTACATTCAAGCTGAAGCTCAAAAGGGGTCAAAAATTACCCGTGTATAGCTCAAGGGTTGAGTTATTAATTGTTTGATCATTGCAGTATTCCCGGGATTTTCGTGTTCTTCTGGTTGGATCGGACGCGAACTGGATACGTCAGGCGGACTACATCCATCTACACCAAACGGGATGTTAGCATATCCCAGGATAACCTATTTAACTCGTCCGTCGAAAACGATACTCAAAAGGTCCGTAGCTACGGCCTTAACGGGTGGATTTTACCATTTGACTTGTTACTTGGCCACTTTGTGAATCATAAATCCAGAAGAATGCCTGACACACGCCTCACATTGGTAACAGTTACTAATTAGGTCCCCGTAACCCACTCCTTGTCGTATGACAGAGCTTCTTACTTCTTCACCAAGAACATTACGGTCTAACACTGAAGTCGGGATCCAATAATGCAATCAGTGTTGTTCGATTGAATCCACCCATAGATAACTAGTTGCATTTTAGTTGTTTTAACCGTTTCGATGTGGCAGCGTAATATGTATCTCTTCCAATGACGCCACTCAACCCACGTCATCGAGTCAGAGAGTGAAAGACGCTTATAACACCATCCAGCATCACTGATTAAACACCTTGGAACTCGGTCTAACATTTTGTGGACCTTACCCGCAAGTGGCAATTTGACTCCACAACAAACAAATCTGACCAAAAGATTAGTCAAAGCACTCGGTTTGGTGTTATATATATAAAAAGATAATTCCGTCGGAATTGCCAAGCCAACTCGATCCGCATTTCATTGTAATTCCTGAGGTGAGCACAGTCAGGGTAAAGGCGACGTAAACGAGGTCTTGCCATATCATCTTGATCTATCAAGCGGGCACGTTCAGATAAATGCTGAAGTTAACGCTGGGAGTTAACAATTGATGCGCCTGATACCCAAAATAGCTGTCACATTGTTGAACTTGCGCCATAAGGTATGGATGATACAACTGTAGTAAATGCAGTTACATGATACTGAAAAGATGACATTGCATCACACTTGCATTTGTTGTAAGCCTGTTATACCATTGCCGATCACTGAGATGTTATTTTATGTTAACTGCCTGCATACAACGACGCCGAGCATGAAAAAACAGGGCTAATACATTGGTCTCCAGTGAAGTCACACATGGCAGAAATAACCGCTCACTCCACGTCCCGCAATCTCCACTCCTGTTGATTCAACATATCCTGAGGATCTCCGTTTATCATCGTCTCATGATTCACATCAGATGTCTTTTAACTTTTGCTTTCAACATGCTCCAGACATTCTTGACCGGATTTAACCGTGACGAATTGGGAACTAGTCGTAACAGTTGTCCTCACTTATGTAACTCTTCAGCAAACACGCTCCAGATCAGTGTGGCACGGTGAGTTGTCGCAAATCAAAACAACTCCTGACACGGGTGTACTGATCTTTATCCGGCCTAGCACCGTTCGCGGCCATCCTTTGCAACTGACGCTGTTGTATGTTACCCACATCGTCGGGTAGCTTATTATCAGCTTGATTTTATGGCTCCAAACGGATCAAGACGGTTCCAGATATTCGTTATAAGGGCACAAGCTCTCTCTCTCTCACTTTAATGAACGTCCCACAGACCTCCTGCAAAACAAGCTGAAATTCGCCTCACTAACTCAACAAGTTGTCTTTGAGTCTGTATGACACTCCATAATTCGATAAATAAACAGTCGTCTAAACTTCGGGATTTCATCCGACTTCATACTAGCAGGCAGCTGGCAAAGTCTCTTAACAAGCATGCACAGACAGTCTAAGAATTTACCGGTCGATGTTGCCGATGAATCCTCTCAAATTCAGCTTTAACGCGTAATCTCAACAATTGCCATGTAATCATTGAGTCCACGAAAATCCACTACAGCAACATATCAATATTGCTTCCCGATAGCATCTTGTTTATGTCTTTTACGAAGCTGAGCTTCGTAGCTGATGCAACCTATATGAAGTCACACGTCAGCAGCAGTTGTTGGCCGGTGGCACGTATGATATCACTGCGGAATTTGATGTGTGAAAATGTGATCAATACATCCTCGTTCAATTATCGCCCCTTTCGAATGTTTCGATAATACGTCTGAGTGTTTCGGGACTGATGTGAGTGCACCTGCGTCCGCCGGCCGTATATGCTAATGAAATAATGCGTACGCTGTCATAAAGTGGTTTACTTACATAATCACCTCGAATTCTACCAAGATCTTAGGGCTCACTGCCATTTGACCTGAGATTCATAGACACCTCTGACAATCGGCAACCCTTGACTGAATACCAATACAACCAACCCAGAGTTTAATGGATTACGAGGAGCCGGATCTGAAGTAATCTGTTTAATTCTGACCGCTGACCCCGTTTTGACTGAGCAAAACCGTTGACACTTCGGACAACTTGTGGCGCTTCCTGGGCCAGAATGATCGATACGAAATGCGCTAATTAAGACGGGTTATGTCTTTGGGTTACTTGGGATAATTGTGTTCTTCCTGTCAGTTCTAAGATTTCGAAGTGGGAATCCTGATACACTGAAGCGGACGGCTCTAACGTGCGACGGAAATATGATCGGAAAAACCTGCGACCAGGTTGAAGGCAAGCTTATTCTTCTCTTATGGGTTTTGATATGCGTCAGCACTTTGGATACAACAGAGACAAGACTAATATCTCCGTGGTCGTCGTGTGGAGTCCTAGTACTTTTTGGAGGATAGAAATGACTACTGATGGGCAGTACTCACGATGTCTCATCAATCTCCTATACGAAATGAAATAGCGTGGTCAGTTCAGACAACGATCTCATCATCATCATCTACATCACCATAGACAGTAATACATCGGTAGTTCTCATTGATGATTAACGGCCACAAAAACATGCAAAAAGCAAACCCAGTATAGAAAGGGAGAAGAAAAAGAAGGGACCTAACAGCGAAAAAATAGCCGAGCTTATATTCGAACAATCAGCATCAAAATGCCTACACCTCGCAAACAAACAACAGAGTTGTAGGCGAAAGTAAGACGTCACTAGTAAAACAGCTTCCTTACAGCTCTCACTGTCCCGCGTCATTAAGTGCATTTGATTCACGGACAGCTCGGCCAGACAACAACACTCACGCCACTGAGCCCGATTGGTTGTCATATCACCCAAAGTCTCCAGCCAACGGCTCTGAGTCGCGAGGTCCCCGGTCTCGGAGACGAACCCGATCTACAGTGGCCAACCCGTTCGTGAACTTCATTTCCAGGTGCTAGGTCATCAGTTGTCCACCTAACGTCTTACGTCAGTCGGCCGCAGCGTCCGCAGAGTGCTCGATGTGGCAAACGACTAACTGATATGCATAATGCATAGCCTAACCATCTCACTCCGCGCGAATGTGAGGAAGGAGTTGGAGAAAGAAGGCCCAGACCAAGAGCCTTATTACGTCCAAATAATTTAAGCTTCAAAAGTCACCTCAGTTCTCAAAGGAGGCAGAAGTGTTCTAAGGAAACACGCTGACTTCCTTGCCAACAACTAAATGAGATGGTTCAGGCCAGTTGCCTTTTTCATCAAATTGTTTTGCCAATCTTCCACGACGCCGCGACGATCCGTAAATTTGTGAGCCATCGTTTTCCTACACACCCACCAGGAACTTGTCAACAGCCGGCGCAGTCACAGATTAGGGGAAACCGCAAAATATATACGAAATATATACAAAAATATACGTTTTCCATCGCTTTAGCCAGTTTCGTTCATTAATTTGTACGGCCTTCACGCAGACTCTTCGTGTGTTGAGGTTACTGCTCATGGCAGTCTATGTCGCATACTTAGTAGGGGAAGAGCAGTAGACGTGTTCGTAAACATTGACGATCATGTACGAATGCGTACATAGATTGCGCATCACCTACAAGTGATCGTAGCTGCTGCATCCCCAGAGACTTTCCAGTCGTCTCCTTTCAAAAAGGATGCAACAGCTGCGATCTATATGTAAACAAAAATCCTCTACTACTCATCAGAATGTGTGTGTATGTACTCAAGTTCCTAAAATGTCGCACCTTCAGTGCCAAGGTCGAACATTTCTTGATGTCACCATGTCACCCACACATTAGACGGACAAATCTTAGTACAGGTGGCTACTGGCAAGTGACGCTTTCGAATAAATTTATGCTAGACAGTGTAAGGTAGATCGGGTTAAAACAGCAATTCTAAGTGGTCACAACAACTTTGCGTTTAGTGATCATCTCTGAAACTGTTAAGAATAGTAACCACTTGGTGTGCAATCCTGTTCTCAAACAATACCTCTCCCGGCATTCTGATAACCTTAGTCCTTCCCCGCCGTTAGTCAGCGTAAAAACTCCATGTATGTCGGTTAGAACTGTTCCGTTCCCACGCAATGTGATTGCCCCTATCGTTCAGCTTACCGCAATGCACTCGAGAAGAAAACTCATTTGCCTCTTAGTTCTAAACAGCGTTTGAATTGCTGTCCACGTGGATACTGTACTTACCCCCCTCCTTAAAATGGGCGGTAGTCGCAATCTGTTTTCCGTTGGCCACAAAAACTGCGTTAAAAATTCTCATTTTTTGCTGTCCCCGTTAGAAAGAGTCTGACGCAGAAACCACACGAGAAATTGATAGGAGTGATACGCTATCAGATAGACGTCTTTTTCGAATACTCACGATTGATTAAAAACAATGGTAATGGCAAAACAGATCTGTAAAGGGGTGCAGCCTGATTTCTGTTAAGTGCGGACATGCATGAACTTCTAAACAGCCTAACGTAGCTCACCTGTGACCAGTAGGTGCAATGAAATAGAGACAGACGTGAGCCCGAGGATCATGGAAAGATTGCATGGAACGCTTCATTTTCAATTCTTCTTGTAAGTACTTTTCAAACTGTCCATCGATAAACTCAATGACCGGTTTGACACTGGATACAGAGTAAATAAATCAGTAAATAAATCGACATGCTTTTCCTGCTTATTAAGTTGATCACCAAAACCTCGAGTTTCCACCACAGTGAGTTTTAATTTGACGTTTCCCTCCTTCAATTCTATACGGAATGAACACTATATCCAGAAAAATCCTACCGTAACTCATTTCCTTCAAATTCGGATTAGAAAGATCATGAGAAGAAGGAGATGAATCGAACTTCTGGTTGAATAAAGTTTCGATGAGTGTTGACTTTCCAATACCAGTCTCCCCTAGAAAGAAATCATAAAACATGCAAACACTTACCGACACAAAGAATGTTAAAAACGAAACCTTGACTGATGGCCTTATTCACTAACTGATCTGGCAAGCTGTCAAACCCAACAATACCAGAGAGTTTAAGCGTCCTTACATCCGCAGCCTATCTTATCAATATGGACAGTAAAATGAAAACACGTACATCGCTCTTCAAGACATCGGCGGTCATTGCTACTAGGAAGAGATACAATGTACCCTCAAGGCTGTTGACGACAAGGTCACCTTTCAAGTGCGCGATTTCAATAGTTCAACTGTTCAATGAGTTGAAGATGGAAGTAGAAAGCTGGAACTTTTGAAAGTGCCGTATACCGATGCGTAAGATCTCGGGGTTCTCGAAAATCGGCTGAAGTGGGGGGAAAGGTGCAGCAACCCAGCTAATGTGGCAGTTGCCCATGAAACACATGGCCCACCGCGACTGAACGGTTTCCTGCGGGTTTCGGAGAGCCATGAGAAAAATCATAGAAACAAGCATCCCATGAAATAATTCTTCTGAAAGTAAATGTCTATGAACATCATCTCGAAATCTGTATTCATTATTTCAGCGAAATAAGTGGCATTTGTTTAAATGACGTCGTGACGTCAGACGTCTTTAACCGCTAACAGTCGGAGAGGTAAGAGTTGTGCACGTTGGACGGTTATGCTGTTCTGCAGAAGTACGTGAGAAATTAGCCTCTGTTGTTCATTCTCATATCACTCACGGAGAGTGCTTTCTGGAGGTCATTTGTTTATTGTTCTATGTAAAATAATAACTGAGTAATTGCATTTCAAAAATATCCATGAAAGTTGTATTGTTGTGGTTCATGTTCGAATATTGGACAAGTTCATGAGGTTAAATTGAGGTTACCCAATGTGAATAGGCGAATATCCGTAGTATTATTGTGATACCCGGAAGGAATACTGTAAGATTGTTATGTTTCGTGTTCGCTCTATCTCCATTATGTACGGAGATATGGGATTTCAAACACATCCATGAAGCTTGTATTGTAGGTGTATAGTTGCAATGCGTTGAACATCAAAAGCTGCCATTTATCGCTACCGGAAACGGCTACTTATGCAGATGCCTTGTTGCTGCAGTCCGAGGTTCTCGATGTGGGACCACCTCCGAGGTTGCCCTAAACAGGAACTGCGAAGTAATATGATGAATTTTTTCTCATTCTCAGGTGAACTGTGCCGCGCAGATGTGCCACATGTGTTGATCGATGGTCCTGTTGAAATGGTACCGGTCGCCAGTACGTCCACAAATGTATTATTGGAACGTCCAGTTGCACGCAGACGTACCTAAAGTAAGCGCAGCTTTGTCATTGGGAAACCTTCTCTCAGGGCGCTTGCTGGGAACTTGGGAGCGTTACGTAGCGGTGGATCGGAGGAGAGTTATATAGGAAGATTTGGCCTTCTGTTTCCAACAGTCACATACGCGCAGGATTCATCAGTCAGTGTTCCTGAGAGTGCTGAGAATGCACCACCCAACTCCTCCTCGGGACCCAAGGACGTTGATGCGTACTCCGCGAGACTGTCCCAAGAATAACATCGGCTCCGGTGTTTACGTGCACTTCGAATTAGATAAGGCGTTACTGCGCCATCTGTCATTGCCTGGCAACGATGGCTACACTAGTGCCCAGTTACAGTTTCACATTGACGGGGTATCACATTTCAACGCGTCAAAAACACAATTGTGATCTATTTTAGGGCGCACTGTTTCATCGTCAGCTTCGAAACCGTTTACAGTAGGTATCTATTGTGGACCATTGAAACCATCCAGTGTAACGCAGTTCCTGGCGGACTGCATTACAGAACTCCGACACTTATTGGGAGATGGTCTGCAGTGCACACCGGAGCGCACAGTACAGTGCAGTCTGCGAAGTGTTATCTGTGATACTCCTGCTCGATGCTTCCCTAGGCAGGTCAAAGGGCATCCGGGCTACTTCGGCTGTGATAAATGCACACAGGAGGGAATCCGTGTTGCACGTCGTCTCACCTTCCCATCGTCCCATTCTCTGTTGCGGACACACGAAAGCTCCATTCGTCAGAGCAATCCGGCTCACCACGTCGGAGATTCCCCTTTCTGTGATATTCACATTGACATGGTGTCCACATTCCCACTGGACTACATGCACCTAGTATGTCTCGGAGTGATGAAGCGGATGTTGAATTTGTGGCTTTTCATTCAAGTCGACCGCAACCTTCCTCAGAGTGCGAACAGTGTCACGGCAATATCAGGTCGTATATCGGACTTGCAAGCTGACAACCCATGTGAATTCCCTCGATATTGTCGACCATTGACGGAGATCGAACAATGAAGAGCCACTGAATTCCGTCAGTCTCTATTGTACACAGGACGTTTTATACTTCGAGGCATACTAGATCCTTGTAAAAACAACAATTATTCGGATTTGTTTATATGTACTCATATTTTGTGTCAACCAACTTTGCATGTAACATACTTCGAATTCGTCAGTGAGATAGTCACTGTTTTCACTGTTGAACAATGTCTATTTTCCCAGAGAACGGTTTACTTTTTGAGATATCCTTGAAAATTAATTTGTAAATTTGAATTTCATTTTTTCGCGCCATAAGGTGCTAAAACTTAGATCCCGCGCACGTTTTCCATTCCGTCCTTGATTGGTCCATTCCACTTTTAATGGGCTATTTCCAGTAGGGTTGTCCAAGGTTGTTCAAAAACTATATATACGCGAACGCTGGTTTGTCAAGCTACCTTTGGTTTGAGAGCAAACACATTCTCGGCTAAAGGTCACGGTCTTCTGTGTTCTTCTGGGTTTCCGGGTATCGTTAATCGCGGTATTACGTGTTCGTGATTCGTATATTCGTGCATTGTCAATTCTCGTTATTATTGACCACCACGTCATAACATATTGGCGACGGAGCTTGTCGTTTTTCCTTTTGTTCTCTCTTTGGACCATGTCTACCGACCCCGATCGCAAACAGATGATGCAGTCCCAGATCCGGTTGATGGAAATGCTGACCACCCGTTTTGCCGCACTTGAGCCGTCCGTGGATCACTTGTCCAGGAACATCCCCGATTTCCTATATGACCCCCAAGCTGGTGTCTTCTTCGAGGCGTGGTACAAGCGATATGAGGACACGTTCACCATGGAACTGGCATCGCGAGATGACGATACAAAGGTTCGGCTACTCCTCCGGAAATTGGGCCCAGCGGAACATGACCGCTATACCAACTATATATTGCCCGCCGAACCGTGAACCTTGACCTTCGCGGACACGGTCCAGAAGCTCACAAAGATCTTTGGGGACACTTCATCCCTGTTCAACTCTCGGTTCCAGTGCCTCCAGTTGGTCAAACGAGACGTAGGCGACTTTGTCGCCTATGCTGGTCTCGTAAACCGGGAGTGCGGACGGTTCAAGCTTGGTTCGCACACGGATGACCAGTTTCGATGCCTGGTTTTCATTTGTGGTCTACAATCACCAACCCACGCTGACCTCCGTACCAGACTCCTGGCGAAGATCAATCAGGAGCCAAATATCAAACTGGAACAGATGGTTGGCGAGTGTGAGAGGTTTGCCAACCTCAAGCACGACTCAGCGATGATATAGCACCCCGACCGGGCTCCCCGTACAGTTCAGGCTATATCCAGCTTCCAGCTAAAGTCCCCTGCAAGGTGCACCAAACTCAGTCCCGCCGGAACCAAGATGCCTCCCTCAGCATGTCGCTACTGTGGTGCATGGCACTACCACAGATTCTGCCATTTTCGACGACATCGCTGTCAGCGATGCCACAGGGTCGGCCACAAGGAAGGTTTCTGTCAATCACAGACATCGGACAGGGTCAAGCCGACGTCGGACCCCATGTTCAAGAAGCCAGCCGGGTCCCGGGAGGTTGGCAGATCTAACAGTCTGCTGACCGCGTTCCATATCGAGGCCGCTCATCGGCGGAGGTTTGTATCCATCCACATCAATGGTCGGTTGGCTCGTTTGCAGTTGGACACTGCTTCGGACATCACGATAATATCCGAGAACCTTTGGCGAGACCTGGGCAGCCCTCCTATCCATCCCTCATCCCAGACAGCAACCAGCGCTTGCGGTGGCTCGGTGCAGTTGACTGGGCAACTGCACTGCTCAGTATCATTCCGCGGCATCACCATCGACGGAACATGTTACGTCGCTACTCGGGTCTTGATCTTCTCGTGCTGGATTGGCTCGAACCACTTGGCCTCCTTGATGTCCCAATCAGTGCCATCTGCAACCAGGTGCGGTCTCCTGCCGCACCCCAGAGGCTCTCCGACGACATCATTCGAGAGTTTGCCCCCGTGTACCAGGATGGCCTGGGTCTTTGCTCCTGTACCCAGGCCACACTAAAACTTCGGCCCAGCAGTCAACCGGTCTTCCGCCCCAAACGGCCGGTTCCATACGCAGCCCTGCCGCTTGTTGACCAAGAACTCAGACGACTGGAACAACTTGGTGTTTTGGTGCCCGTCTCCTACTCCGCGTGGACCACCCCTATCGTCGTGGCGAAGAAGTCAAAGAGATCCATCCGCATTTGTGAAGATTTTTTAACTGGACTCAATGTGGCATTGGAACCAAACCGCTGTCCATTACCAGTGCCTGAAGACATGTGCACTATGCTCAGCGGCAGCACTTGTTTCGCCAAACTGGATTTGGCAGAGGCATATCTCCAACTCGAAGTTGCGCCCTAATCTCGTGAACTACTGACGATTAATACCCACCGAGGCCTTCTCAAGTACACCAGACTTCCATTTGTTGTCAAAATCGCGCCGGCAATTCTCCAGCAAAAGATGGACGCATTGATTACTGGTCTTCCGGGTATGGCCGCCTATCTGGGCGACAGTATCATAATGGGGCGGACAACCAGCGAACTCAGGGACCGGATCTCTGCGGTTCTCCAACGCATCCAGGAGTACGGGTTCCGGTTACGTACGGAAGAATGTCAAATGTTTTTGCGGTCCATCAAATATCTGGGGTACATTTTTGATGCCGCCGGTCACCACCCAGATCCCGAAAACATTCGCGCAATTCAACAGATGCCGGCGCCAAAAGATGTACACACCCTTCGGTCCTTCCTTGGCCTCATCAGTTATTACAGTGCCTTCCTGCCAGCCCTACACGATGTTCGGGCTCCGCTAAATCATCTACCGCAGAAGGGTGCCACATGGTGCTGGTCCCCCAATTGCGAGATCTCATTCACTCGCTTTAAAACAATGCTCAGCTCCGACCTGCTGCTGACGCATTACCACCCGACCCTGCAAATTGTGGTCGCTGCCAACGCTACAAATTACGGTGTGGGGGTAGTCGTCTTTCACATCTTCCCGGATGGTTCCGAGAAGGCAATTGCCCACGCCTCTCGCACGCTCAACTCTGCGGAGAAGAATTACAGTCAAGTCGAGAAAGAGGGACTTGCCATTATCTTCGCGATGAAGAACTTTCATAAACTTCTATATGGTCGGCATTTTTCCCTGCTGACCGATCATAAGCCTCTATTATCCATTTTTGGTTCGAAGAAGGGTACCCCTGTCTACTCTTCAAACCGACTGCAACGATGGGCCGCAATCCTGCTTGGTTACGACTTCGACATCAGTTACCGCCGCAATGATCAATTTGGCCAGGCGGATGGTTTGTCACGTCTCATCATCGACCATCACGTGCCTGAAGAAGACGCTGTCGTTGCCACCATGACAGTGGAGGATGACGTTCGTCGACAGCTGTCAGACGCCATTCGTGGAATTCCGGTGACTGTCGTCGACATCCGGCGCCCCACGGCGGTGGATCTCAACCTGAATGAGGTCATGACATGCGACCGGACCAAATGGCCCACAGCTCCTCCAACTGGGGAGATCAACCAATTCTACCGTCGCCGCGACTCACTGACAATAGTGGATTCCTGCGTCATGTTTGCCGACCGCGTAGTCATCCCAACCACTCTTCGCCTTCAGGTGCTCAGACAGTTCCACTCTGGTCACCCGGGCACCAGTAGGATGAAGGCAATTGCTCGCGGTTATGCGTATTGGCCTGGTATGGACGGCGACATTGAGGAGCTGCTGAAACAATGCTCAAAATGTCAACAGGCAGACAAACTTCACACCAGGCGGGGCCCCGTAACGTGGCAAACATTCAAGGGACCATGGTCGCGCCTTCACTTGGATTTCGCCGGTCCTACCGATGGGGTATCCTACCTCGTCTTGGTCGACGCATACTCCAAGTGGCCTGAGATAATCGCTCTCTCTCTCCAGCGACAATTTTCAATACAAACAATGCCCTCTGTCGAATTTTCGGCCAACACGGATTTCTCGACATCCTCGTGTCGGACAACGGGTTGCAGTTCACATCAACACATTTCGAAGATTTCTGCCATCGCTCACTCATCCGGCATATTCGGTCCCCGTCGTATCACCCACAGTCCAACGGCCAGGCAGAACGCTTCGTGGACACCTTCATACGGGCGCTCCTCCAATCTCGGGGGGAGGGGACCACCGACGAGGTGTTACAGGAGTTCCTGTTCCTATATCGTACAACTCTCAACTCAGCAACACCCGACGGCCGTTCACCAGCCGAGGCTCTTGTGGGTCGCAAGCTTCGTACGATCCACCACGCGCTCATTCCGACAAATGAGCCAGCACAGGTGCCCGGCTCAGACGTACAAAACGTTTTCGCCCGTGAAGAAGCCGTCTACGCATGGGACTATCGACAAGGTCACAACCGCTGGATGGAAGCAACCGTGAGTGCTCGTCACGGGAAAGTATTGTATGACGTTTCGATTAGTGGCGCCATATGGAAACGTCACCGCAATCAGTTACGCCCTCGACACACAAACGAAAGGGCAACGGACGACCAGCACCTGCTGCCGCTGGATAGTTTGTTGGACACGTTCGCAATGCCGGATACAAGGACAACCACAGCTACACCGTCCCAGGTCACCACCAACCTCCTGCCCAGACGTTGGACCGACCGCGATAGACGCCCGCATCGTCCCATGCAGCTGGACCCTCGGGCCAAGTGCTACAGACAACTGTCATCTCAAACGGGAGGTGTTGGGGAAATTCTATTTTCCCCAAAGAACGGTTTACTTTTTGAGATATCCTTGAAAATTAATTTGTAAATTTGAATTTCATTTTTTCGCGCCATAAGGTGCTAAAACTTAGATCCCGCGCACGTTTTCCATTCCGTCCTTGATTGGTCCATTCCACTTTTAATGGGCTATTTCCAGTAGGGTTGTCCAAGGTTGTTCAAAAACTATATATACGCGAACGCTGGTTTGTCAAGCTACCTTTGGTTTGAGAGCAAACACATTCTCGGCTAAAGGTCACGGTCTTCTGTGTTCTTCTGGGTTTCCGGGTATCGTTAATCGCGGTATTACGTGTTCGTGATTCGTATATTCGTGCATTGTCAATTCTCGTTTCTATTGTCTCCCGGGTCGTTACATTAACTGAACACATCGGTCGCCTTCATGGATCGGAGCAAATAGTGCACAATATCTATTCTTTATCCACCTCTTCAGCGTTGTGCGTGTTCACGGGTCACTGGTTGAATTTTCGGCGTTTTACGTTTGTATTGTTCATGCGTTACCTGAAAGGCTGTGTGCATTCTCCATTAGACCCTGCCCAACAAATCTATCGGCGAGCTGCCGAAACCCACCTTACCCCCCTATTGGATATGAATGCATGTGTTTTCGAAGACATCCGCGTCCCGCCTGCAAGACCTTTGTCTTCAACTGACAGTCTTGTACACAATACTGTCTTCTTCTTCACTACTGCCCCTGACAATGCTATTACTGTGCACAGAAGACCGGCACTCATTGTATATTGCGGTGATGTAATCCGGTTTCGTTTTTTCCCAAAATTTGATAATTATTTTACACACTGTTTACAGTCTTCCCATTTGTATATTTTTAACGTGCGTGGTTTATCCAAAACAGTATATTCTTGCGCCGTGCATGACATTCACTACAAATGCATGCATATTCGTTATGTGAAATACAGCGTTTTCATAACGATTTTGCACACTGAGCGATATAATATGAACCGATCACTTCATCTTATCTGTACTATATGTGATGAGAAAATGATCGTAGAAGTACTTCGAGATACTACTGATTTTGACTATGACAAACGTTTGTAGATGTTTTCCGTCGTCAAGTTTATTGAAGACAACTCCGTTGCTGTGGTGAGCACAGCGTGGTTTGTAGATGAGCCCACTGTGCGGTGGCCGGGCAGTTGCAACTTGTGTGCCCATCGCAAGTTGCTATATGCGCACGAGCCCCTGCCGCCCACTACACCGCAATATGCAATAATCGATGTGGCACGAACAGCTAGGTGTTGCATCATGTACTTCCTAACAGTTCAGCCACCTACGTCGATGCACGCGCAGTGGAGCGGGGGACAGTACAGCAGTCGTCCAATACCGGCTACGACTGCACTAGTCGGCTGACAAACTTTAACACACGACACGCAGAGAGAAAGCAGTAAGTATACCGACAATATGAACATTACCTGCTTTCAGGGTTCCCGTGTGTTTCAGTTCTGACGACGATTACGATAGTGAAAAGAAGGGTACCGGTCGTCAAGGGCCTTCAGTTTATCCCGTCCCACCACTACCGGCATTGCCTCAGTCGATTATGCCCAAGTAACGTCGCCGCTTATTTGTTTGTGACGTTTTAGCCCTCCCCGGCGTCCTCCCATTCCTGGGCCATCCACAATGCAATCTGCAGACTCCGTTGAATTACAACCTCTGTTGGTACCCGAGGCTACAGCCATTTCGTAAGTTGACTTGGCCGTCATTCTATGTAATCATTTTTGGCAGTTCAACGGTTTACACATTCCGCTGTGACATGCAATCCCCGTTGTCCGCACGGATGACCGCCAACACGAGTTCGTCTGATCACTCGAATTCTGTGTACAGTAACAGCAGGTGAGTACATGGTACAGCAATTACGTTCCCCCAGGATTGACACTGATCCCAGTCGAGGCGACACCGCGGCCATTTTGGAATTGGTCAAAGGAATAGTTGTAACATTGTCAACCGTAAACTCCCGGTTGCAAGCGTTGGAAACGCAAATGGTCCGCAATTTTCCGCCCTCAAATGACCCAGACCGGCAGCCATGCATGAAACGTTCAGGTCGCCTGCACGAACACACGAGGATCTGTTTGCACGGGAGGCTGAGTTGGCCGAATCGGATGTGTACAACGTTGTTGTAAGTGCTGCAGTTAATGTGATACTTATTTCTTGTAGATGAAGTCACTGGCGAGAATGAGTGGAACTGACGTTGCGGATACCGTGCGTCGCATAATGTCTTCTCTCATACATCACGACCTGGCCATCACCACTAACTGGACTGGAACTGGTAACAAACGGACAACCTGTGACTTGCTGTTGATGGAGGTAGTCCAAGGTAATGTCTTAACACCCATTATCCATAGTATAAATCATTAAAGATGCTATCCCCAGTCAACAGATGTACGCGGATATTTCCGCTGAAGAGCTGCGCGTGCACATGCGACGTTGGTTAGGAACGCGCGCGACCGAGCCGGCGGGCGCATGAAACGTAGAACGAAGCAATCTAACCAGCAAAATGTAGACTTGGATACTGACTAACGAAGTGAGTGTTCTTTCTTATGCCATTTGAGAAATCACACTACCTCAAAAGTACTGCCAATGATGGGTTGTTCTGTGAATGTGGTAAATGCTATAACTTGCATGTGACGCACACACGCCTTTGAGCGTGAGGTTGTTGCGAACCCTCAAAAACAGTGCGTTAGATTACTCCGATATGTCACAGATGTTTCGTGAATGCTTTCTTTTGTTGTTCAATTTGTTTTAAAAACATTCTCTGCAGTCCGATTGCTGCATTCCGCTTATTACATATTTCCATTGCATTCCTCTCTGCAGGTTTCCCTGCCGTGCATTGAACTGCGTTGCAGTCGCTCCAACGTCGATGGCTAAATTACCTGAACACGTGCATGATGAACTGTATATTACCGATGCACTTGTGTAAGCCAAACAATAAACTGTTCATCTTTCCGGAATTTTTGCAATATTCTTCATGGGCGGCTTCAGTAAGCCTGGAGCGCGTAACGAAAATGATGAGGAAACCGTTTTTAAAATTGTCGAATTTTGCGGACCGCTTTGAAAGCTTCGTTGGCGATTTTTCCCTCTGGCCCGCCGTGGCCCGCGCGGAGCCAATGCTGGGCCCTAGTCTCACTGCACGCCTTTGGCTCGCCTCTGGCCCGCAAGGGGCCCGTGCGGGCCCCGCAGCGGTTTGCTACATGGGTGTTGACCAAGCGATTTTAGCGATTTGTACACGGGTTCGATGCTGGGGGTTAAAACTACCCGGATCCAGTCACTTCGTTCGTTTCGATATCCGGTGGTGTTTTGTTGACCGGAAAGACAGTCTTGTGGGTTACAGAGAGTACCAAGAACAGAGTAAAATGGTAAACTAGCAGAACATTAAATTACCAATCCAACGGTTTGTTAAGTATGTGTGAATCCAATAACACGTTGAGACGGTTATCAGAAAAGTAGCCAACAAGCTCAAGCGGACAGTCGTTGCAGTAGTTGATAACTTTATGACAGAAGAACTGCTGTCCTAAGAGGGTGCGAGATCGAAGCTTATAGAGCTTCTTGTGATCTCTTCGACGGTTATCACTTACTAGAGTGAAGAATTGTTGCGCGATTCCTGTGCTAAAGGGAAAGTGTGTAAGGATTTAGTCACCGTAGAGTCTTCGAAACTCAGGTGGATAAAGATCAAGAATTTCGTGGAAGAGATACCGTAAGTCAGTGGCCATATTGGAGGCTACTAGCTAAACACGTTTAATGGCGAGTATGTCTTTCTTCAAACCGGTGTAGACGACTTGATCGGCATACCCGGGCAGTGGTCTTATGTAGAATCCGTGAGGCGTGTGAAAGCCGTTCCCGTCTATGAGGAGGAAGGTTTTTTTTATCATCCCAAGAATCATAAGGCCCTTTTTGGCGTTCAACTGGTGGTGATAAGAGAAGGATAAACCAGATGATAGCCAGATCCCTTGGTCTTATTTGAGGTCAACCTCCGTGATATCTATTACACTTTGTGTATCGTGTATCACGAATAGGTCCCCGGAGTCTCCTCGGAGTGACATGTGCGCAAACTTGCTGTCGTTTAAAGGGTGACTCCAGTCATCTGGCCAGCACTTAATACGGTCAAGGTCAAGCTGCAATTCATTGGGGTCACACGCATTCCAGACTTTTAACTCATCACCATAGAGGAAGGCGTTGTTAGAGGTAAGCTCGGGGAGATCATTGATGTAGATCAGAGTCAACAATGGACCAAGTACCGATCCTTGAGGGACTCCCACATAGACTGGGGATAGAGACGAAAGGCTTGAACGGGTTTTTGCTCCGAAAGTCCTGTTACCGATCGGGAAGTCTGCTTTCTGGAAGTTTCCGAATGAAGTCTATGCTACAACATTTTGGAGCCAGTAACAGATAAAGTCAAAGTTTAGTAGCATGTGGTCACTCCGCCCCAGCGGTGGTATGATAACCACCCCATCTACCAGGTGAGCTTCGTTCGTGATGGCCAGATCGAGCATGGAGTGTGTCTGTCCTGGACGCTGCCTTGTGGGTAGTTCGACATGGTGTATCCGGTTTTTCTCATGGATCGACATTGCCAAGGTTCTCGAGAACCCGCAGCCAGTCCTCGTGAGAAGCCGCCATAAAGTTGAGTTTGGTGCGTTGAAGTCATTCATAATAAGAAGATGGGAAAAACGCTGAGTGGACGTGAGTCTGTCTAGGGTGGGAAGGATGGCCTCGTCGTCGGATACACTGCATGACGGCGAACGGTACATAGCACCGACAAATAGCGTGTCACGTCTGCGAAGTTGCATTTAGATCCAGAGCGTGTCACATTTCTCTGGGGGCTTCTGGCGTAGAAAAACGGCACAACCTCCCATGCGTCCATGGGAAGAGTCCCTCCGGTAAAAAGATTAACCAGGGATATGCAGTTCATTATCACTGATATCCGCGGAAAGCCAGGTCTCTGTTAAAGTAAAAAATGTGAGGGCTAGTGTCGTAGACCAGCTGTCTGATTTCCGGTAGTTTGTTCAGAAGGCTCGGACAGTTGGTGTACATGAACTTGGAAGCTACTTCCTCGTTTGATTGGATGCAAAAAGAGACAGACTTGGACGAGGATCAGTTTGAGAGAGCAGTCTCAGTAGCGAGGGGAGGTGCGTAACTGGCGGCATAATTTCGTGAGCCCTTTTGGGGGGGTGAACGTCTCATCACAGCTTGGGCATATGTGAACGTCCCTGTGGGACGCTTCGTCCGCTTCTGTTGGCCCAAGGTCGATGACCATCTGACCGCTCTTGCTTTCAGAGCTTCTGGAAGGTGATTTACAGTTTTGCGCCCTCGAAAATTTGGATGGGGTTGTAGATGAAAAGAGAATATATGACGAAATGGCCCCGATCCCGCCAAGGAGAGAGCCGCCGGATTGAGACAAGTATGGGCCATTTTAGATGCAGGGGGGATCCCAGCAGACTCACTGGGCTATAAAGCTTGGGGATAAAATGTCCTAACGGAAGTTCTTCGTGGTGAGATGATTGGGGTTCTAGAAGAGCGATGGTCCTTACCACATTTGGTATCTGCTCTCTCGGCCCCTTGCATTTCCACAGGCGCTTGGCCTACCAAGGAATTGGAGGCAGTAGCCTCTGTTGTGGGCGCTTTGGGTGGTCCATCCAAGGACACTGGTCCCCTCTAGAGAGCAGGGATGAGGAGTTTAACGCTAGCCTGGAGTTTGGGGTCAGCCTTGGTGCTTAACCTTGTTCTAGCAAGCTGAGAGCGCTTCTGCCGCTCCTGCCGTGAGCGATCCAACGAGACTCCCCTGAGATTAGCGTGGTTTCTCTTTAGTTTAGCCGCTTTTCCCAATACCTCCTCCGTGCGAATGTTTGCGGGTAACGTCACAAACAGTCCCAGTTACTTCTTGGTAGCTTTGAAACGAAGTCTGTTAGCGTGAACCATTTTTATAAACTCTGGATGGAAAAAGGTGTTTTACATCGCTCTGGCTTGTTCACCTGGACAGAATGCAGCCGAAAATCGTTTTCACAAGACAAGCCTTTGGTCCCGAAATACCCCATCTTCCGTGCTCGCAGCGACGTCCACAATTTGAACGGTGGACGAAGCCTTGCGAGCAACCGCCACGCCTCGAAGGGCGAGAGCAATGTACTTAGTCAACGAGCTCACTTCTGACTTCATGTCAGATAAAGTTTTCTGAGTATCACCCAGGGATTATTCTACCGTGGCTATCTGCGCGTTAACATCCTTAGACGTCTTGCCGCCACATTTACGAGTGTCGGGTTTCTGCTCGTTCTGGCTGGAGAACAGAGAACACAGGGTAGACTGAAATGGGGTGCTGCTTCCTCCAAAAGGACAGCTCATACAGAAAAATGGTCTTTTTGAAGAAGCGAGCAAGACATACTGGTCCTCTCTGCGGCCAGTACATTCAAATTGGTATCAATGTACGCACTTCTGGTACTGCATATTGTTCTGAACAGTAATGAGGCAGCCAAAACGACCACAAGCACTCGGTACCTCCGATCCACGAATGCTGCTGGATCACGTGCGTATCATTGTGTTATGGTCTATGAGCGAACGTGACAGTGTCTAACGAAAAGGAAACACGAATCTAAAAAATAGAACGGATATCATCGAACACGAACAATACACTACGCAGAGTTATGCCATTCGGCAACGGGTAATATTGATCGTGTGTGATTTTTGGTTGCACTGGGCACCAAAAGAGCAAAAATATGAACAGACAATGAGAGCAAGGGAATTTAGACAAGAATTGGGGACAGCGGCGGGCCGCGAAACTCTTAGTGCAGCGACCTGCAGCTTTAACAGTCCCACCTGAGGTATGATGTATAAGATAGTTACAAAACTCATGGTTGCATATTGTACCTAGGCTATTAAGAAAGCTCGCATGATTTATACCGTCCGATTGTTTGTATGCACGTCACATATGACTGTGGCGCAAACTCGAAAGACACACGAGTTTCACTCTTCCGGTTCGCTCGCTCGTCGACGGCTGGTTTCTGGCCTCTCTAGCTAATTCGAGTGTCGCCTCCGCTTTTTATAGCCTCATAGAAAACTAGCGTTTGTCAAACCTCGTTTTTCCAAGTCATAACGAAATATTCCCAAACTGTCCCTCAAAAAATACAAAAAAACCGTTTTCAAAACAAAAACAATAGCGTTTGCCCAGTTTTTCCTCTCGAACGTTCGTGTTCGCTGTGTAATTTGGTTAAGCACGTCATTTGTTTCTGTGCTGATACTCAGCTAGTTTTGTCCTATTTTCTGTCGCATGTCTCATCCGACGCTGGCACGACATATGTGGCATCGTTGATCGTGATCATCCTCGAACTCGTATTGGATTTCGTGCTTGAACTTTCAGTGGATGCCTCGCCTCGAAATTCATTTCATTTTACGGTTGTTTCGGCACCTTTATGGAGGATACTCGGGTGGGAGCTCGCTAGGAACTGTGGGCATTAGTGCTCCTCCACGTGTAGCGTCTGAGGATTGTCATACCAATCGCAGGCTGATAAGCCTTGAACCAGATCAGGCCGAGAGTGGCTGGCTCCAGTTGTCTTCATCAAAATCTAAGGTTTGTTTTCACAGTACTCCTCTAGGGGGGAGCTGTGTTACGGCCTGGAGATTTCACTGGCCTGCCTGCGGTATGATTTGTAAAAGAGTTGCAAAACTGATAGTTACATATTGTACCTAGGCTAGTGAGAAAGCTCGCATGATATATGCTGTCCGATTGTTTGTGTGCATGTCGTGTGACTGGCGCGAACCCGAAGGACACACGTGCCACACTCTTCCGGTTTATTCGCTCGTCAATGGTCGGTCTCTAGCCTCTCTAGCTAATTTGTGTCGCTGTCGTTTATAACGCTATCAGACACCACTTGTAAATTATGTCGAAAAGAGATTTGGCTTCGCTCCCCAACAGCCGTTTGTTTTTCGCGTCTGATAATTGCGTACCTGGGGGAAAAACTATTTAGTTCTACGAGCACTGACCTAGAGTGTTAGCAATAATGTGGTCAAATAAATCGTTCTGGGACTTGCGATCGCGCAATGAGAAAAGTTCTATGTTGGACTTCTAGCTTTATATAACGATTTTCCAGTGTCGTGCTCTTTTTGTTGCAGAGCGTCTACCGGTCCGGCCGATCAAGTGACTTCAATACCAAAAACGTAATACCAATTCACTTTTCAGCCGAAGATACTCTAAAGTGTACATGCTGACAGATTTCAGCTTTCACTAATACGACCTAGTTTTCAGGCTGTGGACTGGTTTGGTGGCACGACGCTCTAAAGTCCTCAGTAGCAACCTGACCTTTTGGCGATACGGTAGCTAGGTCCCAGCTCCGTTCTAAAGATGGGGTGGAAGTAAACTGCTATAAAAATGCTATAACATCTATGGTTGAACTGCCGAGGCAAACATTCAACAACGCCAAGATGTTGTTAGCCTTTTTGCATTGGCTTTGGCGTCTGCAGAGCTCGAGAAAATGGATGATTTCAGAAATTCGCACACAGATTTGAAGTTGGAGGCACAAGTCACCGTGATCTAGTCACTTTTTGTGTTTCGATATTCGGCGTTTATACGTTGACTTGAAAAACAGTCAGTGAAGACGTGGCATAGCACCGTTCTTAGAGGTTTCGGAAAGTACCAAGAACAGAGTAACACACTAACCTGACAGAACAGAGTAGTTTACTAATCCAACAGTTTCTTAGTTATGTGGAATTCTACTGGCACTTCGAAACAATCTCTAGAATAGCAGCTCACCATCTCTAATAGAAAGTCGTTTCATTGGTCGATAACCCTGTAAGCAAAAAACGTTTACCTAAGGGAGGTCCGAGGCGGAAGCTTATAAAACATCTTGTCGTGACTCCCCCGGCCTTTGTCAGCCAGTGGGGCGAAGAATTGCTACAGGATTCCTGTGTTGAAGAAAAGTTTGTAAGGATTAAGTCATTACATAGTCTTCGGAAATCAACTGCACCAAGACCAAAAATTTCAAGACGAGACTGGTAACGAGAATGCCGTGAGCCGGTGACCATTCGGGTGAATACTCGCTAGACACATTCAGTGGCGAGCACGCCCTTCTTCACACCAGTGTAAACGACTTGATTAACATACTCGAGCAATGTTGTTATGTAGACCCGTACAACGTCTGGAAGGCATGCCTGAATATGCGGGGAAAGGCTCTTTTTATCGTCTCAAGCGTTTCAGCTCTTATTCTTGGTGTCTGTCTTCTGGTGGTACGAGAAATATAAACCAGACGACAGCCAAATTCCCAGATCCTTTCCAAGTTCAACTTCTGCACAGATAATAGAAATGCAAATAAACAGTCATGTACGACATGGCGCTCGAGATCTTAACAAAACTAAATTCATTTTCGACTAGTCGGTTCATTGGGATGCAGCAGACTTATCGGAAATTACACTTTGTTTGTCTCAATCAGAATCCATACTAACCTAAATTTCAGCGTTTTCACGATTTCAAAAATGCAAAGTTACCATCCAGTGCAGACACAATCAAGTATATTGCTCAAGTATGGACTGCTGATTCATCATTTCGTGTTCACAGTAATCCAGCTTTATCATCAGTCAATTATAGTTGAAACGCGATAACCAGACAATCGCATGTATAAGCACTGGGTTTGGCGCTTGGATGCTTCTATGGGCTAATGAGTATGCCTTGTTTGAGTACATTACTCAGACTTCTTATTACACTTCCGGGAGAATTTTGTTGCTCACTACATCATTGCTGGCTGCTTTATTAGCGCTTTTTGGTTGTTGCATCATAAACACAGAGTCACCAAAATTGTTACTCGCAGTAAACCACAAATACCATGTGTTGTCACTCATGTATCATTACAGCATACAATTCTCATAATATTTCTCGTGGCCATGTCCTTTGGAACGACGGTATGCGGGTTTTGTCTTCTCAATGAGGTGATTCTCATGTTTAACTGGACCCATTAATTGCTGGGCTCGATTTACTAACATAAACATCAACAACTGTTAATTGATTTAGATTCGTTTTGACCTTCACAAAAGCCTTACCACTGGAATAACCAAATATTATGGAATCAATCAATTTTTGGAGAGAAATATTCAACTAACTCATGCTATAGATGAGATCCAGCTCACTGTAAGTTTGCTTCATTTGAAAAGTTATGGCTTACTTCACATAGTTTAGATGCTGTGGGGTCAGTGGTGAAAAAAGCAGTGAAACCTCCTGGTATATTTATCGCAACCAAAGCAGCTGGTACTATGTAACAAACGAGAATGGTTGGTTCACTATCCAGTGATTGTTAATAGTTTAAAACCATTGGTGTCATAACTACCATTAATTTATTTCATCCAGAATATTGGGAAACTGCAGAGCTTTTTACATATGCCCTAGGTTTTTGATAGACCTCAGTTCAGTGCGTGTGTGCATTACATTGACGATTCCAAGATATAGGCATTAGTTGCCAGACGCAAAATAAGGACACGAATGAATGAACGAAAAAAAAGAATAAAGAATTTTACTCTCTTCACAACAGGTTGACTAGGGGTATCTCCGGGTTACCACCCAAGCACTGGTTGGCCTGATTACCATGAAATAAAATACGACCTATCGGAACGGAATCAACAGAAGTATGGTGTTATTTGAGAGGCAACACGTCAAGACCATTCACAGATACGCTTCAGCCATGCATAATATACTAAAAGCCGTTGACAATGAGGACAAAATTCTTATCGCACAAAACGCACAAGTAATCTACTATGACGTCACTGATACGAGCTGATGGCTAGGGAGTCTAAACACCAACCGTCAAGAAGCGGTTGAACCAAAATCGAGTTGCGCTATTCGATAATGTGGCAGGATAATAAACAGTCGGACTGTAGGTGTCATGAAAACTTTCCTGTTGACATAAGCGCGACATATAACTATGATTCATGGAATTGTTTTGCACACCTGATATCGGACAGACCAGTAAGCTCCCAAGGCCGCTGCTTTATAAACAACTGACGGTACGCTTGAACTTCGTCCACTAACAACTCAAAGAACGTAGTGAATTTCCGTACAGACCATCTATTTCTACCAATATTAGGTGATACGATAAGCATTTACTTTTGTTCCAGTCTTATCAGATCTTCTCTTTTGTTACGCGGCAATCGCTTAATCGAAATTCGAGAAGAGAAGAGATACGGTTCTACCATTTATTGAAAGGATCACTCGGGTCAGAATTAAGGCACCGGGGCTCTAAATTTATAGTGCTAAATCGTTATCATACATGGCCGAAAAGTAGCATATCAATTTAAACAAGGCGATCTTGTATGGCAGCCCGAGTGTTAGAATGAATCACGTTGTAGAGTGCATCAAAAAGAAAACGAGAGAAAACTGTTCAGACGACATACGCTTGTTTATTTGCACGGTTGCAGTCTGGTTAACTAAGTGGGATTGATTAATTGAGTGGGTTAATACAGATCAGTCCACACAAAACCGGATCAATCAGTCGATAAACCTTGACTTGCCCTGGCTTCTCTATTAGGAGGTGCGCCTTCTTACATGTCTAGAATCTACGACAGCAACAAAAAAAATGAAAAAAGCGCAAGACCCGCTGAAGTTTTCTAAGTGACACTCAAATCTGAGCCAACCGAAAGATGCCTAAAAGTACTCTGGTACCTTTATTAACACTGGGACAAAAGAAAATTAGTTGCAAACATGCAAAAGCTTGCCGTGTAGTGGACAAGTGGGTATGCGCTCGACCCTCGTCCACTAACACTGTGAAACACCTTTCCGGAAGAACAGGCAAACGTATTCCCATCAGACATCGAACTAAAAGAACGCGTCAGCAATGTTAGGGAATATGACAAGCAGTTAGTTCTAGCCTGATCTGGAACCAACGGCAGCAACCAAGGGAAGAAAGAAGAGAAGCGCGAAGTGGAACACAGCCCACTCGGTGACACTCAAAAGCGCGCCGAGAGAGAAGTGCGTGGAAACTTCCAGTGCATTAAACAACGCTCGAGAAGGTCCAGTTCAAACGACCTTGAAAATGGAGGAATAGATGGGTCGTTAGAAGAGGATCAAACACTCGCTGCGTGCAATTAGTTGCGCGGCTGAAGAAAGTGGCGATGAGTTCACATCAGGCCTTCTATAGCAGGCGTACACAGAATCATGCGTACAGAACAGACAAACAATAAAACATGGTTGCAGCCGGGATCCTTAGAGAAGCCACACGATCGCTGGTCACTACGGCTGTGAGAAATTGTTTGCACGGGTGAATTCAGGTAGAATTTCTTATAACAGTCATACATAAAAGCGTAAATCTGGAGCAATCCAGTGAAAGCGAACGGTTTAAGCCGAAATCCCTAGAGAAGCTACACGATCTTTGGTCAGTACCACGATGTTCCAAGAGGTTATCTGAACTTGGCATTTCATTGCATACAGCGGGAGTATTTCTGACCAGTTCATTCTGTTTTGCTTCATCGACGTAGAGGTGATTTCTAACGCCGACAATGTTAAAACCAAGCTAAATTAAATGATAAGCCGCGTTATCATTCAACTACCGGAAACCAGTGTACAGAGAACGCGTGAGTGGAAGAAGAACAAACGGACTCGCGACTTTAGACGAGAGTGAATTTTTACCGAAAAATTTCATCTACCAGATGTTGACGCTTGTTTAGACAAAGAAAAGGCTTCGTACAATAGTGAAAATCATAACCTACAAATTGTTTTGCGGATGATATGATACTGTTTATAATGTCGTTTCCTAACCATTGACATGTTGTACAAATTGCTCAGTCACAGTCACTATGTGAAGTTATTAAAGGTTTTATGGGTATATACTATCCGTAAATGTTTAATTGGGACACATTATACCGTTTATAATACAAAACTACCCAACCGAATCTAGAACTACTCTGGTTCTACAACTTATTAGGTTTTCAAAAAGTATTAGAAGGTCTCATACTCTTTGTGTACACATTCCAGTTTACCTAAATGTCCCATAATGTTTGACGTAAAAAGCTCGAATTGATAATTACCCATTAACCTTCCACCTCTCTGAATAATACAGGCTGCTTCTAAATGAAAATTTTGGGCAACAAGTGAAACCTGATGAAGATTACTGTTGATATTTGTATACTATCGGATAACATGGCTCTAATCTTTCACCAGTTTATAATAAAAGTGGTTCATGGGTAGACAGGTAAGAATATTTCTAACTCTGAAAATAAAAGCTATCTCAAGTTTATGTGTACATGGGAAGTTGAAATTGCCCTTTGTGGTTGTTCTCAATGTTGTCCATCGATAGAACAGAAACGGGAATAAAAAATGGTGGCCTCCAGTGGATCAAACATGTACTGATTGTTTCATCTAGAAGCCTGCCGTGTACTACCCATGTGGCCTTCATAGCATTCTCTGTTGTACTACCGTAAGAGAACAAGAAGGTGTTGATGTGAATGAGTAAGATACGTAGCCTGAGCAATTGGCGGGAATTGGTAAGGGCTAGTAACTAAAGTAGACGAGGGAACTGTTGATGATCAACACATACCTAAAAGTAAGTAAGACATAAGGACTCAAAATAGCGTGATACAGAATAAGTAGAATACCAGCATCGTCTAGCTCGCGTTTGAACTCTTTGATGGAATGCGCAAGCACTGCACCCTCTTTGAGAAAAATCAGGTTACCGATAACACTAGAGAAATGGCAGGACTCAACTTTCAGGTGATCTGACCAAGGTCCGTTGACTTTAACTAGGGACCTTTAGTCCTGCAAACACATGACTTTGGAGAAGTTGTAGTCAGCTACATGAGATAGCAAACATCAAGTTGGTAGTGGATTCCTCAGAAAACAGTTGTAAATTGACAAAAACATGTCACTATCTGCATACATGAACAAATTTTAGCGCCATGCGCCAAGGAAGCTTTCGCAAACACTTAGCGCCCGTGCGTTATTATACTGCATACTAATGAAAACGGTCTCAAATTAAGCGGTTCTTGAGGCGCAATCCCACAAAAGTAAGAAATAATAGTGGAATATTTCACACACATTGAATGCTTAAAAACTACATGAAAGCTTCTTCTGATAGAATTTTGATATTATTCTCTAGCTTTGAGGTCCCTATGGGCTGCAAAACCCAGGTCCAATTTTTGGCTCACTACAGACAGATCCGTTTCTTTTTGGCGCATGTTGACTTAACCGTAGCTAAACCAATTCATACTAAGGTGACCTTATCGAGGTATGTTGAAGTTAACTACTATGCTTAATACCTTCAAGGCAGATTAATCTCACTGTGCAAACCAGCCAGTTTCTCTGAAATTTCTCCGAATTACTATGCCTAAAGGCCATCTGTAAAAATGAGTGATAGCATTCCCAGCAAAGCGGAAAGCTCACTTGCGCAAAGCCATAGAAGAATAGGGTTTTAATTTAGTCTTGCAGCACTCCAATAATTACAACTATCGTAAAATCGGTGCTTAATTCAGCATAACAACTTGCTATTCCCCTCAGAGAAACGCGGATATTTTGTGTACAACCATTTTGTCTTGTCCAAAAGAGTGTAGTTTCACGTAAGACCTCTGGTGATTTATCTTCATCAAAAACTGTGCTAAAGTCAAGCTTAACTCAGTGTATGGTCTTGATCCACCGTCTCTGTTTAAGCCTCTTTTATGTTGTGGTGTCTTGTGAGATATGAGCGTTTGTATCTGAAACCATGCATGATTGAGTTAAGCAGCCCTTGATCCCTTTAATTAGCCTCCAGAGAAGTTATAATAAGATACTAGCCAGGGTGACAGGACAGTTGGTGACAGGTTCCGCCGCATCCCTCGTTTAAAGATGTGACAAATGACTGTCTGACTTCATTTCAAAGACAGAGCTCCGCTTTTGCTGGACTTCTAGGATAACATAATTAACCGTCCTAGTCTGTGTTCATTAGGTCGGATAACTTTTTTGGTGGTTAACACTCTCAGCATTACAAACCTGATGATGGCGGAGATTTCCACATCTTGTAGGGTAAGATATTCCTAGACAGTTGCCTTGAGTTTCCGGGATTTAGTGAAAGGATTTATCGAGAAGATACTTATTAAATACACAGTGAGTATGCCCTATCAAAATTATTGTGAGCTCGGTTTAGAATCTGATATTTTGGAAAGAGTGCCGAGAGACTCTGTCAATCAAGCCGATTACCACATCGAATACCCGACTTGGATTTGTCGGAACGATCTTTGTAGTATTCATTCCAGAGCCTAGAGATTCTGAGAAGCTCTTCATCATCAGAATACCCTGAAAATTTTCAAAGGTGGTGATCAAGAGTGCATTAACGCACACAATTATTGAATTTGTTTGTTCTACAGTTAGTTTTGTAATCACCTTATCAACTAACCGAAGTGGTCGCACAACGTTTTAGTGGTTATGGTGATTATAATTGAGACAGAAATAAACGAAAGCAGAGTGTTAACCTTTTTTTGTACATTCTGTTTGCAATCCTTATTTTTTTTTATCAAAAATCGTTGTAGATTTGCGGTGAACATCCTGATATCAGAATAAGTCTCCAAGATTCTTTAAGCAAAAAACCTTATCACTAACTTTTTGTTTGTTCACATACCAGTAAAATGACACGGAGGTGATCTCTGGGAACCGTCAGCTTCTGATGAATTAGACCATATAAAAATTTAGAAGTTTTCTAGAGCACGGGATTCAGTGTTAATGATATCTGTTCCACCGCGAGATATTTTACTTACTTTGCGTACCATCTGAAAGCCCTTGGAGCGTAATATTAAGAACTTAGTTTACAAAGTTCAGTGCTGCAGCTGTGTAGGAAGAGGACTGACAACATACACCGGGTATGCTACACTTCCGTAGAAGTAGAAATCTGTTCAATACATGCTCTAAAATGAATCGCAGGACCTAAGAAAATTCAGGAGTATGATCATTATAGATGGCCATTATTACCAGTAACCTTTAAATATGTGTACTGGCACACAGTATCAGAACTTCCTTAATTCCATCATGATAAGTGAACAGCTCATTTCACAACGTGATGCTGATTTCTAACATGCGGTGCAACACCGCCCATTTGACGTCTGGATGTTCAATCACAACTGCTTAGTTCCTTTAAAGTTGCTTGATGTTATGTACTTCAGATACTGGCAGTACTTTGGTAAAAGCAAGAATTTTCAAACGATGATCATCAATCAGATTGCATATCCTGCACAGACTGTCCATTTGACCACGCGCGCTGTGTGGGCCTACCTGAAGAAGGCTGAAACTGTAATCCCGTGATCGTGAGCTGGTAACACTGGGTTCACAAAGATAGAGGAGAGCTGTCGATATACCACACAGACGCCCACGAGCTTCAGTACCCGATCACCTGCCGTAAACTGCGTCTGTATGGTCTCGAGAGATTCACTGTGTTTACAATGGTTAGCCTTAGTAGATCCAATTTTTTCTTACCACAAGCCATTTAACATTGAGAGAAAAACATAGGAGTACCTTGTGGTGAAGATAAGCACCCTCTGTAATCTGTGCTGTGGAGTCGTAGAGCTTTCCAGGTTGCTCTCCATTTACACATATTTACAAATCGTGATTCCTGGGAGCTGTAGAGTAAAATCATTTTGCACAAACATCTCACCACTCAGGAGCATTTAACGTGTGGTCCTTGAGGAACCCCGCTGCAGACTCTTTCGTTTCGAAAAATAAGACCAGAATCCGTGGAGAAGTCATCGCGTTTGGTCGTACACATTTTTACATTTTTTTCCTCGTCGTTTCTCGCAAAACCTTCCAATGTGAGCACCCCAGAAGCACTTAGGGTGCAATCTTTAAGAATGTTCGTTAGTGAAGTAGCTTTGGTGATCTCTGTTGGGCAATGCATGTTCAAAGACATGTAAACGTTGCTCCACCCACCGCACCTGGAATACCCTCTTTGTCCCTTTCTCCGGTCTCATTGGTCGAAGTTTCGGACAGGTCCTCAGTTGTGGTCATCGAGGTCTGTCTAGTCATTTTCAAAATTTCCCTCAAATGAAAACCTTCAAATATTGAAAGTCATGGTGGAAAATTTCATAGCCTGACTTGTTTAACGGGCACTATCCACGGTTTTTCAAGGCTAGCAATTGTAATTTCACGTGAGTAACTGATCACCATCTTCCGTCCTGTTGTCTAATGTGTTATCCTGACATGTTTCATCATGTAAGCTTGTATTTGTGAGATATAAATAAATATATTGAAGAGGTTGCAGCTGCTAGGCCTCTTCCCACTTGTTCAGCCCTATAATTCTTGATTAAAGGTTAATGTGCGAGTTCAAACGGGTCAGTGGCCACAATGATTCCCGTCAAAACCAAGACACCTCACAGCTGAAATGCATCCTGTAAGTATTGTTGAAACGGATTAAGTAGCGGAGGTTGATAGAATTATGAAGAAACTAAATAGAATCGTTACCGAAGTTGTAGTTGGAAAACTTTGGATTCGTAACTCCTCGAAAATAAAGAGTCAAGAATAAACAACTAAATGTCAAACCACAGAACTTTTATGTCTCCACTTCAAAACAATCTCCGGAAATTAAAAACTGAAGCGTATTCAAAGTTGACTAAACTCCGACAGGTAAAATGCTGGACACAAACCCACTAGCATAAAGAAAATCGGATACAGTGGTTTGCATTCAAGGAGAAGACGTGCTTTGAGTAGGAAGCGATGGCTTTGTAAATTTACATAACATGATGCTATTGGCCGTAGATGCTTCAACAGCAATACCGAGATATCTAGACGTTAAGTGTGACATGTAACGTTCTTCAACACACAACCATGGGAGTAGAAGCTTACTTTTTGAACCCTACAACAAAATTCCGGCTTTTCAAGGGCAATCTTCAAGAGTGATTTGCCGCTTCGCTTATATTTGCTGTCGACGAAAATAAAACCAACATTTTTGGTTAACAGTCAAAATTACGGTATTTCATTAGGCTTAATCCCCCGAAAACTATACCGTAGTATGGGGTTAATTGTAAGGCACGAAGCACAAAAGACTAATGGAACTTTACCAGGAGTGTATAATAACCAAATTGTTTTCGTTTTGTGGACAGTCCCATCAGAGAGACTGTTAATATGCGTTCAACTTTAGCGGTAGATAAGCAGTAGTTTATGTGGGTTTCACTCACTTCCTACAGCCGGAACATAAGTCTATCGTAGTATGAGGCTCGAGTCTCCACCACTACACCAAATCAGTCGGGGCTTATAAAGTGAGCGAAAGGTCACAGCTAGAATGGCCAAGTGTAAGTAATCAAAGCTTTTCTCCTATTTACATTCACACAAACCTGTCGATAACTGACTTTCTTTGAATACATCAACGTGGTAACTTTTCTTTTATCCATCATATTTTTTTCCGCAGTCACCACGGAGTCACCACCGTTCGTGCCAGAAAGTTGTTGTGTCTACAACAGTGAATGGAACAACCTCCGAGCGCTTGAGGAGGCGAAGACTAACTATGGTAATATATTGGATCGGGAAGCTTGCGTTGGGTTGAAAAAGTTATCACCTAATGAAATTATTGCGCCGAGTGCAATAAAACCCAGAAACGTAACCAGAACAAACCGTTATCTGCATGAGAGAGTAAAGTCATTATAACTATCTTGATTGTATACAACACAATTATTCTAGGGTTGCCTCACAGTTGTACATTCCGAATTTAAGCACTACGCTATGTTATTAATTGGATTCGGCCTCGGAGGATGTATTCTTATGGTGAGTACACATGATGTTTCAACACTCTTTCATCATATGCTCGTCTGTTAAATGCTAAATGTTCGGTTTCAGCTTATCGGGTTTGTACTATCCAGCCTTCTGTTGTGGAGAATAGAGTATGAGCAGTTTCTACGAATAACTAAGCTACAAGAGTCCGGACACAAAACTCGTCGTCATCCTACAGAAACTTCGGGCTTCAATTCTGTGGAACTAGCTTCCAGAGAACAAACGCGGTCAAACAATGAAGAAGTTAACTTAAATTACACTGTCTGATACTTAATTTCACCTAGTTTACTAATGTCTTTTAGCTAAATAGTCTGTATCCTGTTGTCACAAATAA
This sequence comes from Paragonimus westermani, assembly GCA_008508345.1. Lineage (NCBI taxonomy): Eukaryota > Metazoa > Platyhelminthes > Trematoda > Plagiorchiida > Troglotrematidae > Paragonimus > Paragonimus westermani. The sequence continues at coordinate 295,895 of QNGE01000155.1, read as the reverse complement.
ACCTATCGCAAAAGCGGTAACCCTTCTTGTACATAATGGAGTGTCCTGTTTTGTTATTTCGAACTTCCCCCTTGTCTGTCACTTGAAGCAGTTGCAAATATTAACATACCTTTCCCCATCAGACCTAGGTTCCAGAAACTCAACTAACATGACACCATGGCTGAGAGGGAAAACGCATAGGTATCGGTAGGTACAGCCCACGCCATCATAATTAAGGAGCAGTGAACGACGCTGGTTCTAGATCACAGAGGTTTTATCAAGGGATTCTGTACACCCGTGTATTGTAAGTCACTTATCATCTGCCCACTCTAAATAACCCGAGTACAGTACACCTTTTAAGCCCATCTTCGTACCAGTTTTATAACACTCTTGGGATACTACGGAAAACACACAGGGAGCAGTTTACAGGGAGTTCTCTGCGCGAGACCAGGTGCTACAGGCAGTCAGAACCGAGTGCTCGAACAAACCGCTTTTTCAATGAAGTGACCAATCAAAAAGTCAGACAGATAAGGCAGTGGATCTCCCAGTATAAACACTTGAGTATGCATTGTTTGGTCGGTTGTTACTTTAAGTAATAACATTAGAAACCAATCCAACCAAAAGAAAGGCAAAGGTTTTGACACCAACGGAAGTCTTTTGTTTCCACACCATTTCATCATAAAATAACCCACAAAAATTCAAAAAATTAGGGGTTGTTGGGCGCCACCGGGCAAGCTGCTTCGAGTTGATTTCCAGAAGCGCTTAGTTCTTATCACTAAATGGCATTCTTCTGAAGAATATTCGTTTAATAATGTGATAAAATAAAAAGTATTTTGATTAATTCTGGTTCTCAACAGTGTGAATCCATGCTAGATTTCCTGACCTGCTTACCCTACCCCACTGGATGGTCTAACGCGAGTATTTGCCAAATCTGCATAACTCACGGCTTAGCCATAGCCTTGTTTAATACACTTTGTCACTTTGCCACTCTGTCTTCAAACTTGAAAAATCCTCAAAATAAAACGCACATGCTGAGATTTACTTACCAGACATCTGCCTGAAACGACATGAACTAACTGTTTGGCCTCTTAATGTTTTCATTTGAGGTTGCAAGCCGATCGAGTAAGCAGTGTTCACCAAATGGTCATTGACTGCATCGAACTGGAAACAGTGTACTCAAGTTGAACGTCAACATCACACTTATGTGAAAACCTGATTCACGTGCAGTGCTCCCCGCTAACCAACATAAGAATGCCAGTTGGCTGCAAAGTATTGACTCTCCACATGTGAAAGTCGAACCGTGGTAGGTTACGAATCCACGAAACTTAATAATCTCCAGGGGAGTAAATAGTCTTTAACACCTTCAAGCAATGACACCGTTATCATAAGCTCAACCTAGTGTCTAACATTTTCGATCATCACATTTATGAAGTCTCTCTGAGCACTGCTAGACAGAAACGAAGGTGAGTGTTCTAAACCATGCATGTTTAGTTGGGTTCATTTAACTTGGATTTGTGCACTCTTACTGAAGTTAACCGAGTCTACCTTTCATTTTGAGTTATCATCGAGGTTGTTGAGTGGTTGCAGCTCGAAGTACTGCAAAGTTACCGAAGCTACTGTCCACAAGTCCGTCAATGAATTAGATCCTTTTTGCTCCATTCACCTACTCGTGTATTGCTGGTAAGTAGCTTTGGGACTAAGCCTATGGAAGGTTAAAATAACAGTTTAAAACGAGACGATGTCTTAATGTCTTCTAACAGGCGGAAGAATAGAACTGAGATGTTTGGATGTTTCGGCACCTTGTAGTGTAAGACATGTTTAGTCTGCGTGTTACAACCATTTTGTCCGGCTGACTAACCAGTTTGTAAGGAACAGCTTAAGTTTCTCATTTGAACAGAAAACAGTCTTTAGATGAACTAAACTAGTGTCCCCTCTGTCGAAGATTAATCACACTGTCGTAGATTCTATCGCCTACTAACTTAAAAGCACACCAATATCCACCTCCCTTCCTGAACCAGAACCTAAATTCGTCTGTTAAAGTTGACACCAGTCAGCTTCTCAGGAGGATTAAAGAGTATTTTTCTAGCTGTGGTCTCCAAAATCGAAAGCTTAGATTATGGGTAAACAGTTATATGGGTTCGCACAAGTTGAAACTTATCCTCTGTCTTGGCCAGCCATGTACGTCTAGTTATGAAATAGTTGTGAAGTTCCGTGCTTTTTTAAGTCGATTGTGTAGGCTCACATGGTACAGTAAATCGGCACAGAAATGGTCCATTTAAGAGGCATTCAATCACATTGACACTCAAAGAAATGTGAAGATGTAGCCCTTACTTTTGTTAAACCAGTCAGCAGGTAGATTATATCACTGTTACTCCCCTAATCAAATGACATTTCATTGCGTAGCAAGGCAATCCTTACAACGCGTTCTTCTAATCTAAGTTAGTTAGTTCACAGGAATGAAGTCAGATGTCCCACGCTTCCTTCTGGTGTTTAACTATTTTCCACACATCTTTATATCTACGTAGGTATTTTGCTTGCATGTTCGTCATTTGTGCTTGTCGTTCCTCTTAATCACTACTTTCGACCTCCATACTCTTATTCTACTTGTCTGTGCAAAAGCAGGCACACCTCCCAGTCTGATGTAGTTCATTTTCTTCGATGTTGCATTTTACAGTTTGTGACAGATTTCCTTACAAAATAACCTCTGATTAATCTCTCACGCATTACATGGGGTGCTATTTACCATGTTTCTCACAAATTGCTTTGATATTTGTACCAATTTTGCGCATACGACTTCAACTTCCCAACCCCATTTGTCCTGCCATCCTCGTGACAGGATAGTCAGTTAAATGGTGTTTGTTTATTCGTCTCTGATTACGATTCCAGTTCACCGGTTGAGGGTATCCAGCCGAAAGTTTACTTATCAAACAGTAAACCTACGATTGATGTGATTGGACGTACAACTCTGTCCCAGCGTAGTCTATCGCGCAGCAAGTGTAATGGCGCTCAAACAGCATTTTGGTGAAGCTCTGTCTGTGTGTTGCAAACTCTCCATTGTATTTTTGGGTGTTCAGCCGACAGTGATGTGAATGTCTTGTGTATAATCATTTACAATAACCTATATCAGGAGTTTTGTACTAGATTGTCACTACCAGCCTACCGATCGTAATCAGCAACGTCCTGAAACCACCCAGACCACCTTGGCCTTCATACCACAGATGCTGAGGAGTTATTTGCTAGACGTTTTAGATTTTGCATTCACATTGCTTTTTTTGATAAACGAACAATATAAATTTTTATCAAAGCATGAACAAGCGTTAGCAGCAATGGGGTGCGACTCAGGGAAAAAATGATTTCAAGAACACGTTTAACGACTGTAAGGCGTCACCCGACAGTCAACGCAAAGTGAGTACTGCATTTTCTCACGAAGGTATGTGAAGATGATTGGCCCTAAGATTTACTAGAAGAAAAGATTTTGTGAAAAACCTTCCGAAATTCACAAAAATAACTTCAACCAATATCAGACTACATACCGTGGAGTGCTGGTATAGTTGAAGTTCAGACATCATGATTAGCTTTAGTTTCAGCTGAGGTTCAACTTGTCCGTTTAAGTGAGTGTCTGATCTCGGTCAAGAAATTTTACAATTGATCAGCTTCTTGTTTTATTAGTGATAGGGTGTTGTTTGTTTGATGGTTTTCTGTCCATCGGTTTGATGATAATCTGCTGTGTGCTTGATTTCTCGTTTGTAAATGGCCGAAGCAACCTTGATGTTTAAAACAACTCATTCATCTTTCTCGATGATGAAATTGCAGATTTCCTGCCTTTTTACATATTTTAATAACATTGCTCGAAGATAAGGTTCTAAAGGCATACGACAATTCTAAGATAATCTTGATTCCACTTGGAACTATCAAAAAGAGCCTTGTTTTCTGCTTATCAAAACATACATTGATCTTTCCTGCCCAAAGACCTATAAACCTTCATCTGTGAATCTATTCACATTGTGTCCGTTCAGTCTGTGATGGCAGTTAATGCTGAATATTGGTTTGAACAAACCTTACCATCATCATCATCATAGACAGCAATACATCAGTGGTTCACACCAATGCTTAACTGCCACACAACCATGAAGAAACAGCAAACCCTATATAGAAAAAGAGAAGGAAAAAGAAGGGGACGGGAAGGGACCTAACTACTGAAAATGACTACGTCCCTATTCAAACATTCAGCATCAAGGTGCCTACACCTTGCAAACAACACAACCGAGCTGCAAGTGAGAGTAAGGCGTCATCAGCGAGACAGCTTCCT
>QNGE01000155.1:187001-291075 GCA_008508345.1 Paragonimus westermani | reverse complement strand
TCACCGTAAACCCTAACCTGAGCTGAAGTATGGGAATAGAGTGCCGACAGTATGTTCACGTACTTAGTCGGCACACCTCTGCGTTGGAGCGACTCTAAAAGTGTAGATCGATCCAGTGAATCGAACGCACCTTCATAGTCGAGAAATACAACAATTGTTGGCCGGCGGTACACATGACGCTGCTCCAAAATTTGACGAAGAGTGACAATGTGATCTACACATCAAAGACATTTACAGCCGATAACCAAACGACATGGCAATAAAATAGTAAAGTGCACCGACTGGTGCATTCAAACACGGCGACTGACACCGCATAATCAAACAGCGCGGGAGAAACGAACAAATCGAATGACATCATTGAATAATAAATCGACAATGCATACACATAACAAATGGCACACCATCCAATGAAATCACTCAGGCTATCTAGCAATGAAGATGGAATAACCAACTGATCAACAATTTAGGGTATTCATCATAAATGCATATTTGCTCTGCATTACAACAGGGTTGGATTGGAGCCCAGTCTTAGTTTTGTTTCCATGATAAAAGAGAAGAACAACAAGCCAACAACAAGCAGGATGGCAGCCACCAACAAACTGGCATGGATTTCAACCCCAGTCTTTGGACACGAAAGAGAATATACCGGTTGGGCAGTGGAGGCTGTGGAAAGCTTGATGGTATGATATCGTCATGAAGTTTGGACTGAAAGTCCAACCCGTACATTACCAGTTAATAGTGCTCCACAGTGTGCTTGGAGATGAAGATCCATGGGCGCTTGGACTAATGTATTTTGACCCAGACGAAGAAGAATATGAACCGAATGTTTGGATCGGAAATTTGGGCACTTTTGTAGAGGTCAATCAAATGAGACGCGTAAGCCATTCTAGCTGTTCAATCGAAGTCGTCTATCTGCTGAACAACTCAGCATCTATTTCACAGAACCCAGGCTAATAACATACCGGATTAATTTTTTACAACAACATGCGTAACTCAACCATTCGGAGAATTGTAGGAAGAATCCAAAGCAAAAGACTCACTCGATGAGTTCTTCGGCAGACGCACCTGTAATTAGCACAGTGCACTGATATGTGTGTGGACGAGGAGGTGACTGAATTGCATTGGAAACGTTTTATCCTTGATATGACATACAAACTTAATATGACGGATCGGTTCACGTCTGGGTAACAAAAGGAATTTGATTTGTGTCAAGATCCCATAACAGATATGCTCAGCAAAACTAAGTTTGTCCACTTTGGAAGTAAACTTGAGTGGAGCGCACTAATAAGAATCATTCTGCTCAGCTTTATCGCTTAGACAGGTTAAACGTTATCACGTCAAAATGAATCCATCGAAGATCTTGTTATGGACAAGTTGGAATGCCAGGGAAAAATAAAAGTCGTCTGTGCTAATTTGAACCTTGACAGTCAGTCAGTGAAATTTAAATTGGATTCACAGCTCAAAGTCAGTAGTCACCAGCAAATCTTTGCAACCGAACCACAAGGAAGTAAACTTTTGGTGGCCTACAGATGTGGGATGGTTCACGACTGCTTCCAGAAGGTGTAATCACATTGGAGAAGGCGAACCCAGAAGACGGCAATAAGATTACCCTTGAGTTTTAAACGTCAGTGATGCCAGTTAATTAATAAAAGCTATTCAGTTTCATATCGATTCTTCCGTTTGTATGTGTCGAATCATCTAAGACATCTTTAAACCTTATCCGAGTGTTTGGATTTTAAGTTTGGCACATTTGACGGTTACACACATGTGTTACTAGGCACACCAGTTGGAGCACTGACAATGCCGATCAGAAAAGTTCCGGTTACTTTATAGACGAATGTTCGAAGAAATGAAGCATTTTTTGGTATTGTGCATCAATGCCAAAAGATCTTAGCTTACCGGTCAGGTCAGGCAGATCACAGTCGTCATTAAGACGAACGGTGACCTGTGTGTTTGCATGAACCCTGATCTGATAAACGAGACGCTAAAGACGGAATGATGTGTTATTTATGATAAAAATCATATCGCCGGAGCTATCAGATAGGTGGGTATGTCTTCAGCCTTCCGGTAATTTGAGCTGGACTACCAATCGAATTACTTAAAGATGTTGGTCAAGTCCAGCGTACGAGCTGAGGGTATTGAGTAAAATTTTAGAAAGCGGCCGTTGTAGATGCTCAGTAACTCACATGGTGCAATATTAGTGGTGTACAGTATGTTACTCTGCGGTGCGACACTAGAATGTCACATTCAGATCCCTCACTAACTTCCAAAGCTTGTGAATTGGAAATCACTCAGGTGATTACAGCTTCTCCATTCCAACAGACTTTTTAACCAACTCACTTTAAAATGAAACACTACATTCGAGTCATGCTCTCGTTAAATCCCATCAATAATGCTTATCCTTGCCACGGCCAGGATTTGAATTTCAGTCCCGCTTTTATGAGGCAACCGTGTTATGCACTGTAACACTGATCTCACTTTAAACGCGATTGGGAAGGGATCTCGGGTATTGGTGTTCCTTATTTAAATAAACCTGCAGGAAAACCTACGGGAATATGAAGGGTACAAGCAAATGTGGGTAACGTTCAACTTATATCAACCAAAATCGTGTACTACTTGTCCAATTTCTGAAGCGTTGCCCACAGAAGAACATCAGGCAGAAGCCGGAGAAGGTCCGGGCTCGTAGTGTTCGTAAGGCTGAACAGACAAATGCCTACCATAAGATAATTAAAGTACTCGAGTAAGAGCCCGCTTTAAACGACAAAACCACCGTTAGACGCCTTAACAGGATGGTCAACTGATTGGATCTATTTTTGAACTGGATACAAGAAAGCCGATTAGCAAACTGACTAATAAAGATGGAGGTAAAGAGAAGGCGCTTAAGAAAATCAGGCAGCCGTTAACCGACTCCTGAGTACTTGCGCATTTTGATCTATCTTCCCAGTTCGAAATACAATGAGTCAACAGCCAACAGAGTGTGGGTACAATACTAAGTCAACAGGAAAGACCGCTTGGTTCTCGGTGTAGTGCGTTGACAAACGATGAATAACGGAGCGTGTGAGTCAGAAAAGAAACGTTGACCGTCATCTGCACAGTGCGGTATCTTAATAATTACATTTTAGGAGGATGACCACAAATCCCTGGTATCCTCCACTGTGTGTAAACAACCACATGTAGTTCTACGTTGTCTGTAACGAACGTTTGTCTGCCTTCAAAAGTGCGGTGTGGAAATCGTTTATCCACCAGAATAAAAAAATGCATATTCCAGACAACCTTTCGACAGTCTGTTTTGAGAAACCTATGGGGCACATCCGGTCCTAAAAGTCGTTAACTTCGCACACCATATCACCGTAACAAAATATGCCTCCAAAGGATAAAGCGCCATGTGTCGTAGAACACCATCTGTACTTCGACCACAATGCTATCATAAATAGATGGCTTGGAGACTAGAAATCAATGCCGACGGGAATGGCTTTTAATTTTAACCTTCAGAATTTGCTATTGGTTCAGGATGAGCAAATATTCGAAAGAAACAATACATTTGACCAAGTCAAAGCATCATTCTGGAGTACAAAACCCTCGCCATACTCATTTAGGCGCATACAGTTGTGTCGAAGTGGCTCGCGAATTCATGTTTTGGTCTAATATACTGGGTGACATCTGAAGTGATATATGTAATCGTCCAGTATACCGAATGTGCGACAACCTCCAAACAAGATAGCCGGCGATGACTAATGAACTTTTGGAAAGACCGTGGCGAAACATAAAGGTTGATATATCGAATCCAAACGAAAAAGGCTTCCTGAAACTTCAGCAACATCTTTGAGATGGACTTACTGTCTCTGATATCCGTTCAGTAGGTAGAGAACCGACCACGATAGCAATCGGCTGGTCGTAAACTAATAGAGGAAGTAATGTCTGATGGCAGACCACAATCTATCAGCATAGAATATTGTGATTGAATTTGAAAATGAGAGTTCCCTTATCTGTTAACCATTCAGTGGAATAGAAAGGCGCAGGCAGCAATAACCGAAGCAAAACGTATGTTGCTCAAGGCCAAGGACATTCAAGAAGGTCTATACTTTATGTTGTTAGGAAGAAAAAAACTATTATAAGAGATTGGAATTGAGCAAGCAAGGCGATTACTTAGTCGAAAGACGGATGTTAATTCCCGTAACAAGTACTCTACTTCATCCGCAGACAGGTTTGTTAACCTTACTGTGCGGACGTCTACAGAAACAAATGGTTCGACAGAAACGTTATTGTGATTGTGAGTTAGTAACGTCATCACCACCTGAAATTAGAGGGTTATGGGTATACCGTATACTCGGAGTGGATAGACATTTGAAGAAGGATAATAGTGAAGTACGAAAAGATGATCCAGGCTATGGTTTCCGAATTGGTACCATCACGATTTGTCCAGACCGACTTCCTTTGAGTAGGTATTGACGAACAGGAGCACAATCAGACGAAGACATAGCCGGACCAAAGTTCATTATAGATGCGGCTATGTTTTGAGACCTTAATGCCCAAACCTATACGCTCAAACACTTACACAGTGATGTCACATTGTTTGGTGATGAAACGTTCGCAACCTAAATGCCAATCTCGGTGAACATTCAAATACCTGAAGATGCTAGACCCTTACGGATGGCCTTTGTAAGTGTATCCAACCACTTGTTTACACTTTTTCATCCAGCTCATCCTTGGCAGTCTGATCACACTGAAACAGTAGATTTCTGTCTTACGGATGACTGACTGTCAGACTGGTCACATCTGAGGCTAACATGTCACAATTGTTTTGGTCCCGTATTGAGTGGCATTAAACAGTGTGTACTGTCACGCTTCGTATTCTGATTTCACACATTTGGTCAAGTTGAAACAAATGGCGACGGTCGATGATAGGTTATCATCATCGCCATGCTATTATGGTTCAACTGGGTTAAGAAGCTTCCAAAACATCCTCACGAACAATACGAAATCGTTCGGGTAAAAGGCATAAAGTTCATGACGTACAAAGTGACAGTTCAACGAAGCATGACATTTTTAACGGAAGCTACTGAGGCAGAGTTAATAGCGTCATAACGAAATTTAACTATCAATTGGAGGACGGAGTCACACTTGAAGCTTGGTTTTGTGTTATGTGAACTTGCTCAGTGGGGACGCAGCAAACTCGGACAGCAGCACCCAGGTTCGACCACTTCTGAACAAACTTGTCCAACGAAACGTGCACGGAATGCTGACTATATTCCATCAAAAACCTTAAATACATAAATCCCCAACTGTTTAACTCACACTTTCAGTGAATGTATATCATTATATAACATTCGTTTAAGTAGCCCGTTACTCAATGAGTAATATTCCGAGAATTTTTTTACATTCACCGGTATGGATAGTAGTGAACGGGCCGAGCTTCATTTATCAGATTTCACGGGTGACTGGTTTGAAACATTAATCATCGTGTGAAGACTTGGACCAACTTCACATGTGAACATTCGCACACGTACCAACTCGTAATTGCATACAGTGGTAGATGAGTCGCAACGTTTAAGTGCCCAAAAGAATAATACCCAAAGAATTAAGTCTCTATGTTCGTCACTTTTTGTGGATTATTCTGAAGGTTATAATCGGCATGATGATAGACGTGAATGTTTTTGCCGAAAAAGTGATATGGGTTTTCACGGAGTCCAAGGTAGACTTCTAGCCAAAGTGTAAGTTCGCATGAGTGATAGTGCATCATCATCATTATCATCAAAACAGCCATGAGCCTGACCATAAGGTACCGTGGCTCGGGCCGCCGCTCACCTCAACAGTGACGTGAAATATCCTAAAAGGAAAGAGTACTACGAAGGACAAAAAAGATTGAAGAAAACTAAATGGAAGAACTAGAAATAGTATGGATGCAGGTACGCCATTGACTGCGACACACCGCCATCTCGGATAGCGTCTCTAACCAACGGTTTAAGTGATCACGAGGACCCCATCCAGGCAGGCGATGCCTGCCCAGAGTGATAGTGCACGAGTCTGTTATACAGATATGTATATATATGTATGCTGATTTAACAGACTCCTGTTAAACAATGGGGTGATTGAGTAATGCAGTCTTTACGTAAAAGTTACTGGTCATTCGTGTAACTTCATACCTCATTTGGTAAAGTATATGTCGCGTAGTGGTATGTGGTTCCAAATGAACTATATTACTCGCTAGCAGTATGCACTGACCACCGACTGCTAAGAGACTGCTTCCATTCGGTAGCCACGTTGTCCTGAACTAACTCGGCAGCTGCGGTTTCAGAGTTCATCCCATACGCACCACTCTTGTTCGTACGTTTCGTCCGGCCTAGATGGCCACCCAAACACACACACACACACACTGATGCCAAAATATGCATTTTGAGGCCCACGGTTGTCTAGTGCATAATAGCTCATGTTCACCTACGTGACTTGAGTTTCGTATTTGTGTGCTACCAACTGCCTTGAACAGGCACTAGGAAACTGACATTCCTGATCAATAGATCAAAAGTGTTATCACAGGCTAGGTTCGTAAGTATCAAAGACTGAGTGAAAAATACAATTTTCAATTTCGTTTTGTGCACCGTAGAAAAGACGATAACTGGAAGTTAAACTGTCAGATCACCGAAGCAAATTTCGGTGTGTGTACAAGTGAATAAGATTCCCTTGACAAGTCGAAGTCACAGCTACACTGACTGACGGGTGATACTTTTCGTGGTTCAACTGTGAAGTTGTATACCATCCCATAAAATAAACAAACGTACAAGGCTTTAAATGCATCGGACACGGAGCGAGATTGCAATCATTAGATCGTGAGCACTCTACCGTTCTGTGCCCACGACATCACCAGCGCTCATCGAGAGGGTTGCGACCCGACCAGAATTTTTTATCCTCTTCTTAATGGGATAAAGACATATTCAGGTTGACTGCAAATATCAGGTTCCTTCCTCTTCTAGGGTTACTTTCTAAACAGACGAGATGCATACTATATGATTTGACTGAATCCTTCTCGTGGAAACATGCTGGGTTCTCTATCAGTGGGTTGAGACCATCGGATTACACAAAACACGTTATCCCCTCTATTAAAAAAGTGGCAACCAAGCTTACGTGTCCTCATGGCGCTGATTTGTTCGTTGTTTCAACGGCTAGAAGCGATTAACAGAGATCGCCCTGAATGTCAGCAAGCTAATTATAACGCGCAGAGAGAGCTGTTTAGATTGGACGAGGTGTGTGTTCACTGGAACTAGTGACATATTTGGCAGATCGGGTTTAGTTGCTCCGTATTTCATCAGCTTTGTATTTGGATTGCAACCACAACTCTCAAGCTTCCTTGCGGGGATAATGTCACACCCTATGGCGACGAAACGTTCGCAACCTAAACGCTAAGCTCAATGAGTGACACAACTCCCATGGAAGAAGCGTTTTTAATGAAATGAATATAGTGCATTTGTGGTGATGACCTTGGTGACGATTGAGCACACCCGACACTAACGTCCGACGATATGAAATCGAACTTATCAGATATTTCATAAGGCCGAGTTATGTAGGACGACGTCCGAATAAAGCACATGTTCCAAATGCGTTTGCCATTTTTCCAGCGATCAATCATTATTTTACAGTCAAACTGATCCTAATCGCAGGAACCATATATCCGGATATGAAATCATGATGTTATTATTGAAAAATAGGCCAATCTAGGGTCGTTATAGTTACCTCAGTCTGATGAACTACGTACTTGAGTAAAACTACAAAACAGGAAACGTGATCATTTATCACTCCCTCCCTTGTTAAATACCCATCAAAATTTGACAAAAATTAAAGGTTACTCAAATTATCTTAGTAGTGCGTTAGTGTATGAACTAGCTACACTGTTGCTTCCATCCATGATGCAGCAAGTCCTAACCTATTGAGTAGACTGACAGGCTTCAGATTTTTATAATCGCAAGTGGATATCCCTTTAGGATGCACACTAGCTCGGGTGGAGTAGTTTGTGAATGTGTGGCAGCCGTCTGGTGTAACTGTCCGCCTTCGAATGTGATTGCTGACTGCATAGTAGCGTTCACCTGTTGCCAGCCTGAACGTCCAAATGCACGCTATTCACATGTAAGAGATTCCAAGCAAAAGGTATATCCCGGATAAAGATTTAAGCAACACATGCGACAAAGCAGCAGAGGGTAACGCTAATTCATAACGTTTCCTTCAATGTGGGAAAAACTGACGAATCACGGTTGCACCCCAAGTGCGCCACAGATCATTAGGAGTAGGGATACCTTGAGGGTAAGTTCAATTTTATCTATATCATTCCCGATCTGGTGAATGAGACGAAAGTGCTAGATAAATGAAACCGAGGCCACAATGATTTTCACCAACGTATAAGGATAACAGGTTACATAATTTTAGAATTGCATAAACACTGAGCTATTAACCCCTGTCTTACCCTCATTTCGAAAATCAAGTTGGGAAGTGTATTATCCGCGTTGACAAATTGCCTATTCATCCATGATACCTAACTACAAAAGAAAAAACGCCCAAAGCCGCAGTGTATCCTATATTGATTTGTTCAATAATCGGATATCAGTAATTTTTTAATATCCTCAGATGTGTGCACTTTCGCTTGTTTCAAATGGACTTAAACTGAATAAATGTACTGTCAACCATAATCGGTTTGTGTCATTATTACTCACAACAAATGACGCTTTGATTGACGTCTAGTTGAACGTTATTCATACGCGGGAGTAAATACTTTACTGTAACTCCGTTCGTTCAAATTAGGCCTCTTCGAGTGTACATAGTCGTGCAAGATCCTGTTCCATAATCCCGGTTCCATGGGTCAACCTCTTGTACCCCAAGCTGCCTAGCTTGTCATCCTTCGAGAATGTTTTTCTACGATAATCAACGTTGTGTTCGGGATCCGAATCACAAACAAACACTTTTGGTCGGCTAATCAGCAACCGTGCAAGCACGATATCAGAACGCAAGTAAATTGTCAGTCTCAATCGAAACTGAACCTTTCAGTTTTTACCCTTTAATTCTCAATCGTCTAAAGGGAGCACCAGACGAATTTATGCACACTGAGCACAAACTATACGATGCATCACTGTAAGAGTTGAATGGAACGAACTTCTGTTAACTCAGTAGAGTATAAGAGTTTGAAAAGTCCGCACATGTTTCATTAAGTGCCGTTTTACTCCTACAATAGTTTGGTTGGTTTATAAATGTGTCCTGATTCAATTAGTACGATATTTTTGGTGGTGACCACCAACTGACAAGACAAACGTAAACTGTTGGGAAATATATCACTGCACAATAGTACATGCTGTATGCTTCTGTGAAACGAATTACGAAGAAGAAATCCAGAGCAAAATGTGCCACTTGGCCTGCTATCCATTCATTTGTATTCTGTTCTGACCACCGGGATCACGTGCAATGTGATTCGTTTCTTACTTTACCTGGGTCTTCTTGACTGCCAGAGTGTGGGGGGTTTGTACGAGCAGAAGGGGGACTGAACCACGAAATCATTTTCATCGGATTCTGTTGCATCGGTAAACCCTCATGCGAGCTCCTTCATTGATCAGACAAACATGCACCGAACAGTAAGTATACACACGTACAAACCAACGTACGCGCTCATGAGTTTGACGTGTATACGTAAACAGCACGATTAGACAGCTAGGTTTTGCTTGATCAATGTACTGGCCTGGATTCGTGATACCAGATCACAGGATTCACAAATCTGGGGCAGGTGGTCTACGGACGAGGATAGTCGGTAAAAGTGTGTACACAAATATCTGGGATGTTCATCTCCAAAGGACATGTCAAACACACCCCTCTCTCCCAAACTAAGCAAAGAACGTGTCAATCGGGGGAGCAAAATGTGCCGCATTTCCAACTCAGATGGCAAATTTTATGTCTGGATAAACTGGTGATCGCCTTCCTTCATACAATCAAATGTAAATCTGCCCAACTTCTGACGGGCTTGGATGCGTAGTGCTTGTTACGGGACGTCTACCACCGGAATAAAATAATATTTCAATTGCTTTGCTGTTGAGAAACTGGCGGTCCACTTTGAATAAAAATCGTAACTGAGCGCAAGTCATAACTGTGTGGGTTGTCTTAGCAACTGTTGCCTTCATAAAATAAACTTGCATCTAGAGGTCAGTAGAGCTCTCTCGGTTTACATTATTGAAAAATCCGACATCAAAGTTCTGACCGATTGACAAGAAAGTGAAACTTGTATATACTATAGATTGGTACTTGACTGCATTGTTAACTGTACACTGCTTGATTAAATGTCCATTTTAGGGAAAGCGATAATTTCACGGTCGTGCTTTTATTTCCGAGCGCGACACTTACCAGAAATGTGCTCACTAAAGTGGTCAAGCTGTTGCACGTACAAGTACAAACACAAGAAATACAATGAAAATATTACCTGGCACGTGACTTACTACCAGTATACTGACATTTCAACTGATCGATCGACCATCTTCTCCTGGACAGTAGACAGATGAGTAGTAAGAGTGAAGCATTCTTCTAGAATCAAGAACTCAAGTAAAAAAATAACTGAAGAATTAGTAAACGACTTTTAGTGTTTGTTTTATTGCAGTAACATTAAAGCGAAGAAGTTGGGAACGTTCCAACATGCTGTGATCCCTGGTGATAATCATCATGCGAAATCTACTGTTCCGCGATAATCTACATGACACCAAACGCAGAACGTTATTTAAATAGACAACACCCAGCTGGGTAAGTGAGTTGTTCATATTACTTTTCTCATGTGGGAATAACTAGTCCCACCTATGAGTACGTCTGAGTATCCTTACGAGTTTTTTTATGTAACTTCTAAATTTTTATAAATCTCTGGTTCAAACAAGGTTGTCTATGAAAATCTACTAGTGTTAGGCCATGTGCATGAATCTTTGGTGTCAGTAGATTTGAATACATTGAGCACTTTCGGGTAAAGCGCCCACTACAACGTCAAATGGTCTGATTCGGCTGGTAGATTTGCAAATATCAAAAATCAGGAGGAAAACTCGGTTCTCAAACAATGTGTCACATTCCGACCTATTTTGATCTCCGTCAGTTTGGTCTTCTGTCACTTGTGGAAGTGAGCGCAATTTATTTTTTCAATAACTAACACTCTTTAGGATCGTTTCGAAAGTGCCATTACGTTCATACGTCTTATGTTTCAATTGGTTTCGTCCAGTTTGAGTGGAATGTTAAATTCCCTGTTAATATCAGTCGTGAAAGTCATTTAAGTTGGTCAACTTTTAAGGCGGTCATATTTTCACGTCCAGATAGTGCGACTACTCCCCCACCTCACAGCACCGATCATAAGTTATCAACCTACGGTCAAAATTGACACAGTTCGTTTCAATCTGCCAGTTTGAGCCAACAACGATCACACAAACGGTAGTAGCTATAACGTCTCAGTGTTTAGTGAAAATCGTTCTTAAACCAGACCTCGTTGACTGGTCTAGATTCAATAAGCAGAATCCTGCAGAATGGCATTTAAGTGTTAAGTACCAAACCCCCATCTTGTAAAACATCAACCTCGGGAGCATCGCTTACGAATCGGCAATTAATATCACCTGCATTTACGACCTGTCTAAACTCCAGTGATTCGAATGAACATCAACCACGCATCCAGATCTACACCTTGGCTTACTTGTTCCTCCCCGATAACTGTCCTACCGCCGGAAATCTGGTTGAGTATGGGGTTCGAAGCCTGCCCACACTTTGAATAATGTCTGGTCGTCTCGTTTCTGGCATCAGATGGTACAAGCAGTGTATTTATCTGCCAGAGCCGTCACACATGTTCCCTCCATCATTGAAGTTCGGCAACTTCCGATAATCTTCCCAATGCATACGCCTCCTTGACCATAATGTACGCCGAGCATTATGGTGGGTTGTCGCTTTCGGAATTCGTCTGAGTGTTCGGATAGCTGGAAATGCTAGGCTCTTCAAGGTCTTACAAACACATGCTCATTAACAACTGGCGGTCTGTTGTCATCCAACTCCTTTTATACTTAACACACCTTTTGACCGTTCTATTTGCCTGTGCCGTACTCACCAGGAACAGTAAGGAATGGATGCACCATAGAATTAAGTCGTTTCAATCATCTCCGATATTTCAACAGTTGACACGTATCTGACTGAACGTCAACAAGCTGTCCTTCGCAAACTCCGTAGGACAGTGTCTCTCTGATCATCTACCTTAATGTAAAATGTGCTTTTTAGAAGGTAAAAACCACTTACGGTTACAAAACTAGTTTACCGTAAGTTGAAACCACACAGGAAAGAGAGAGATCCGATGCTCAGGCAATAATTTATATGTGGGTGAGTGATAGCGCATCCGCAGAAATTAAATCACCGGAATCAGTGGAATTCGACAGGTTAGATAAGGCTAGCAAAAACTTATGTGCACATGACTGTTCTGTACACTGTTGAAAGGGCACTGAATATTGGTGGGGGAAAAAGGATTTTTCTTTGAAACATAAAAACCATAGGAGCGTAAATCGTAACGAAACAAAATTTAACCCTGTTTTTCTTTTAAAAAAAAGGTCTTATTCAGGTTTGGTACACTATGAACCCATTTACGTTCAGACACCACCATAACTATAAGGCAAGGTAATTCTGGTTTATTACACTGACTTGAAACATAACACCTACATGTCTATGTACAACATCAGCTGTTTGCTTGAATGAATAATCGGAATGTGGAAACAGTTTCAGTGTTTACGTACTTGTGAGTTGGAATGTGAACAAACGTCCATAAACACAGGTCTTGAGAGAGCATCAAATCAAAGAATGATTCAGTGCAATTCTTTTCTGTCGACAGAAAACAGTTCAGTCATGCTTTGGCTTCAATCAGTCAGTATAACAACACGAGTCCGACACACAAGTCATCAGCCGTGTAATTTTAAGTAGTTCAAGATAGGGCTCTCCAAATATGTCGATCTCACATTGATTACCACATTCGTGGTAGAAAGGATATGATTACCATCTCAGCCCAACTTATCAGAAGTGTAACTGATATCAAAGAGTACTTTTTTACTTAATCCTGCACATACACGCTTACTCCGTCCGCTTTACAGCGCCAAACCGCGCCTAATCCAATCGCTATCAACGAGATATTCTTCTGTAATATAGTGAGCTGTTTGTGTCAAATATAATCCAAAGGAATTTAAGAGCTGTATTTGTATGTGTACCAACTTGAAGATTCTAGTTGTCGGTTTTAAGTGATCCTTGTAAGTATACTAGTGACGGGTGATCAAATCGGAGGTGCCGTAATTCCAACACTCGGCGGAACGTCTCAGCGCGGCTGGAAGATATGTCCAACAATGAGTTGATTGCGAATAACACAAACGACCGGATGAGACATCGCCCAACAAAATCGAACCAACGGACAAGAAATGGCAGACAGAAACCCAAGACAAAAAGTGTCGGCCACATACAAATCATGCCGAAGTGCACATGAGTGGAAAACACCGCTGCGTTGTGGACCGGGATTCCGGTCCATAAACGCGAAAGCGTGTGTGACGTGGTAAAGTGCGAGCTGGACAATACAGAGTGTGCTTCATTGAGCGACTTTTTGCTAGACTAGTAACTGGTCGAACGGTCTGTGGAGTAATAGTGCATCAGGTGGCCTCCACGGTCTTCTGGTATTCAATCGACTTTCGTCCAGTTCAAACTAGTAATCTGTTCACAGGTGGTGCACGGACACGATACACGTTTGCTTCGAAATTATCATAACAACATTTCCAGACAGAAATCTGTTCTTTTTTGACGTCATTTACAGTTCAGTATGGCACACAGGAAAGTGGGTGGATATGGTTGACCACGAAGCTGCGGGTAGTATTCAGCAAAAGATAGCACAAACATATGTTGCTGATGAGTAGTCGGGGATTTGGTTTGTTTTCAAGCTGAATGCGAAGGCTGCGATCAAATGTGAGTGATGATCAACTTGAAAACAAACATATGTATTGACGCACGTAGGCGTCATTCTTTAGTGTGAAAGTGCCACACAATACTAAGGTGTCCACGATTTGCTGTTTGCGGTGAAGTCAGACTACGGGGAATGCTTGAAGGCTAACTTTTGAAATAAAAATTATGAACCAACGTCCATTCAACGTAGACTCTATCTAGGCATTTTTACTACAGCTTTGTATGTGAATTTTTGCAGCAGTACTATGTATACTGTTCCAGAGCTTACATTCTGTCTTTTTGAGCCATTCAGCGCAAAAGGCTGTACGCGATATTGAAATCAGGGTATTAGTTAAGAGGTAATCTTTGGGTTTTGATGTCGAGTGAACGGTTCAGACATAATCTTAACCTCGGAAATGAATGTATCCCTTTCCATCTAATCTACGAAGATTGTCATGCCCGTTACCGGTGTGTTAATCTGTCTCCAATCTAACGTTATTCCTGAAAACCGTAGATGCTGACACCAAATGATCGGTAGTCAACGCATTTGTTTGTTGATACGAAGTGCGCGTTGCCTCACCAGCCGTATTTTCAACCGAACTAGACACAAGGACGATTGTAATGACAGTAAGGTACAATTTCGTTTAGTCACTCAGGTCCCACAGTTTGGTAAGCCGTTTAGTGTTCAAGTCTATTTCGCATCTGCGTTGCTAATCTACGCCTACTAGAACCATTAGTATTCATTAAGTTGCGTTCATTTGCATATATACCAAAATCAGGATTTCGTATGTCAGAAGCAGTTTAATGGGGGACTCTGTTAAGGGATAGGCTTCAGTCGCTATATCCACAATTAACACGCATCCACACACACGGAATGTGACTCAAGAGGTTTTCGTAAATCGGTTTGGGTGAAGCTGCTCACAGGCGAGACAGTTGGTGAAGCATCTGCTGTTAGGATTAAAAAACGGATCGGGACAATCCCTGCTGAGAAACCGTTGTCCTTTGCACGACAAAATGAGCGCGTGGCGGCTGTCGGGTGCTTGATTGGGATGCTGTTGTACAAAGTCATTTGAGTAAAACAGCCAGATCCTGGTGCTACCACAACTCTGACAGCTTGAGATCAACCGGTACAACAGAGAAGTTGGCATGTGGAGATGACTATGTGAGCACCCTTCAAATATGTCAAGGAGTTGTCTGTGGAATAAGATGGAAACGACGTCACATGGTTCGTGTAAGATATGTGTGTAGGTTTTGTGTGTGTGTATGTATGTGGTGCTGACCTCCTTAACTGAACAGATGTTATCTGGTCGGGGGGTAAATTATGAATTCGGCGGTCGGCGACTGATCTGAGTAGGTGTGAAGTGAAGCTTTATATTGATGTAGATATTAAGGACCGAAGACTGATTTGTGTAAATCTCCCGCTTGTATTCATCTCCGAAGTATTAGGGTTCAAATGGACCTTGAACACGGAGCAAGAACACAGGTAGCACGCCCAATAATTTGCATAAATGTTCACGTGTAACGTGGTGTAAAAACTGACTATATGTGACAGCAGTGTGTACGGGACTTATATTAACATATCATACAACCGTAAACAAATAGCATAAAGATAAAAGCAAGGGAGAGTTGAGAATAAACTCGAAAAACCTCTAAAGTTATACCCAGTTAGTCAACAGAGGGATAGTGTACCATGTGAACAGAAAACTGTGCTACAAGGAGGGTGAGACAACATCCGCAACAGCTATTTGTGGTACTCACTCCCCCGCCTTATTGACGGTGCTTGCTTCTAAGATAACTTATTCAAACGGTGACAGTGTTCATGACATTGGCTCCCCATACTATTAACATACTCAACCAATCATCACGTGAGTAAAGGGGTCCCAATCATAGGATATGAACACTGTCCGAGGTTTTTGAACTTATCGGTAACGAGTTTCATTTCCGATCACCCAACTAAACGTTGAAAGTCTCATGTCTGACGCCAGTGATCAGCTGACATGTCAAGAATTGTGCCAAATCACTGGCTCGTATTTCTGATAGCTGAATGTATGAATTTGAGAATTTCCGTATAAGTTCAACTGATCCCCGCTGTAAAAAATCTTGCCTTCTAAACTTCATTTGTTTATTAACTGATATTATCTTACGCTTTCGGCCTACTGTAAATACCGCCGCTCACGAACCTCAACACAGTTAGCAGTTCATACCTTTGTTGGTAACTCATCAGGGCCTCAGAGCAGATTTGATTTGTCTATGAACCGCGAGACAAATCTTCAGAAGTTTGCGGGGGCAGTGACAAAAGTATGGGTTTAGTAGCACGTGATTGCTGATTGGTCGGATTACTTAGTAAAAACCCGAAAGAACTCTTCTCATTTCGGACCAACCACGCAATTTTTATAGAGTTTGAAGCTAGCTTTGGAAAATACCGGATCGACAGAACAATTATCAGTAATGACTTGTTCACTGAAAAATTTTCGACCAGGTGGAAATTAAGGGTACGTAGTGAAAACGCCTTATGCGCGTTTAGCCGAAGTCTGCTGCTCTCATTCCAACAACAAGTTTTGACAGTTAGTGGTTTTTGTGCCCGGTTGCTGACGTCTGATAAACAATTCTCAGGTATAACTGGGCATTTTTGAATTGTGTACCTCATTCAAGAGGTTGCTTCTACTATACACAGAAAATGTGAGTTTTAATTTCATGTGTAACAGTTTTCAACAGAGAGATTCCACTCGATTCCGACGTGTTCACGGCTAAAATTAGACAAAGCATATTTTCAGTTGTGCACTAACTCAAGTCGTAAAAACGGTACGTCGACGGTATGTTGCTTATTGAACAAAATAAGAAACATTAAAAAAAGCCGCTCTATCTTTCATCTCTGTTCAACCAAGTATCTCAGAGCAACCTAACAGCTTTGCACATCTTGATTAGACATCGTTCAGGCGTATCCATTGATCGTTTCATGTATTGTGATGCTGCGTGGAATGGGGAGTACACGAATTTTGTGAGTTTCGTTTCTGTTGTCTACACAGGGTCAGTATTATTTATAGTGTTTTACGGAGCATCAAGAATATGCCCATAGAATATACCATAGTCTGAGCAAGGTGTGCTGCATAAAACATTTGGCGTCAGCCATTCTCCGGCACCTTCTATCCGGAAATACAGTGGACTTACTCATTCGAAAGATGCAGTGGTGAGAATGTCTAAAAAAAAGCCGTCTGTACCAAACCCTTCCAAAAATAACGTTTTGATCAAACGTGTGTATAATTCAATAAAACTTGTTCTACTCTCATAGTAAATTAGGTTGCTCTATCCTAGGTAAAAATTCGAGGTCCTATTTTATCCACTAATCATAGTGTCGATCAACTTTCCTATAGCTGAGAAAACATTTACATCAGTAGAACAGAAGTTACGTTAGAATTTAAGACAAAGGGACACATCCAAAGCGGCTGGGAGATGCATTAGCCCATCCGGTGGTTAGTAAAACCCAACGAGAACCAAACATTGCTGCGTTCAGTGCACGACTTTTATTGACCACGTTAACAGAGAATCAGTGTTTACGGTCATGTAGTATATGCACATTTCACACACTCACAATTTTATCAAAGCCTTGTTGATCAAACCTTGACAGCTGGATCTAGACGAGCAAAAATCACCGATTGTCAACATTCGCTTGTTGTGATTTCTACCATTAGCATCATTCATGATCCAGATTGATTTGTGCTTTCAGTCACCTCAATTGTACACTGCTGTTCTTGTTTTCACCTTTTATCATTGGTTTATGAATGGTGAAATGATCTCAAGTGAGTTCACGTCGTATTTTTTTCCCGACTTTTCTATATAACTAATTTGAAAGGAATCAGTATTTTGAGGTACGATTCACCAAATACTGATAAGACGGACAAGGAGATAAGTGTGAGGAAGCCGTCGAAATGACCAAGCACCAGCTAATCTGGAGGCACAATATCGGTAGAGAATTTCGTAAAACTTTGGATTTACAATAAACGCTGGAATTATCGAATGCCGTTCTGGCCGGTAACAAACTGAGGCGAATGTAGCCTAAATTAGTCTAACAAAATTACCTTATTCCACGGTTTAGAATGTTGTAGCGTTGTCTAGGCTGGTGCAGTCACTTTTCTGCTCTCAATTCGTTAGAAACACCTTCAGAATATAACAAACGGGCACGGTGTTACTGGAGGAACCTGATTTTACGGTGTTACGATTTTAAATCTATCTATAAACCTATCGGCGTCTCTAGCTAAAAAAAATGTTGCAGACATTGTCTCCAACTGCAACTCAGTGCAGCCAGTCGTGCAAGTCAACGAATTCGGGTGCATAATTGTTCTACCGAACTTAGCGATCTTAGGTGATCTTTCTGCTCCAGTAAACGGAACATCGCACTGAACGTTGCATGCCATTGTCAGTTTGCAAATAAATATACTGACTGAAGTTATTGTTAAACAACACAGAACAAGAAAACGAGGACAGCGATTCGTTTCTGTCAAAGTTTTGATCAATTGATCATACAGATGCCAGCGACACAAACGGTCACTTTTCAGACCAATGATATTTCTGCAGGACAACCCACGCCATATCCTTGGCTATAGCTCAGTTAAAATATGCTCGACTGGATATGCTAGAACGATGTAAAAAAAAAGGGTCCAGATGAACGCGTATTTTGTGAATGTCTTGGAGGTAAAAAGATTTTGTTAGACGCGTATACGAAACTGTAGTTTTATGACTTGCTCTTGAAAAAAAACAAACTAACCTCAATTCACAACACTTAATCTGAATGATTAAAGCACATGCCAAGTGACAGATGGTAGCTATCTGAAAACCAGGGTATTTAAGGTTTTTCTAATACGGTGTCGCAACCCAAAAACATTCAGATTTTTGCCGTATGCATAACAACAGGAAATTACAAAGTTATGGAAATTCACCCCTTTGAGAACGTCTGTGTAAAAATTAACTCCGATTCGACTTTTTACACAATGAACAACACATGCTCTGGTTGGAGCGGATGATCAAAATCTGAAGATTAACATACGGTGTGATCGTCGATTCCATTAATCATATGATGTTGGGTACTTTCTACCGTATTCACAGAAATCAAGCTCCCCTTTTGAGTGACAATTTTATCGATGTAAAAATTTCATTTTTAAACATCCGTCATAATGTCTTGCATTTCTCACCAATGTGCCTGTATGCCTAGTTAGCAACCTCGGGTATGGAGCCTTGTCGGTTTTTCTCATAATTCAGTTACGCTTATTGGCGCTTATGGTTAATCAACTGAAGTGGCCATCTTTTAAAACAAGTATCAATCACTTCAGTGAAATTGTCTCCGTCTGCGAAACATCCCATAAAGCCAGTACATTTTCTGTTCTGACTGAACGACGTTATTCATACCACATATATCTAGCTGGTTGCACACTTGCAGCTAAATACTACACGCAAACGGATTGCCCTCCAATATACTTAACTGTATCATCACACTCAAGGCACCCACCCTGGTGGAAGATAGCCCATACGCTGAGGTTTACAAACAAAAATTAAGACAATAGTAACTAGTGTATACGTCTCGTGCACAACTGTATCGCACAACTCGGAGCGGAAGGACAAGTACACAGTTTGTAGCGGTATCGTACACAGTACAGTGTTGTCATACACGACAAGGTAAAAATCTAATTCTGTGAACACTTAGGACTGCTAGCTCATATGAGATGTAGTCTAAAGGATAACCCATATGCAAGAGCACAGATTGTGATGCTCATGACTACACGCATCGACGCTCTCGATACATACGATCGTCCACAGCACTGACTTTGCATACCACTTTCAGAGGGACCATACTATTGGTCTGATGACGTCTCGACAATCATCCGTAGCTTCCGGACGACTATCTGTCCTCTTGTCATTGTATCAGTAGTATTTTGCCTAGTGCTGGGTAAAAGTACCTGACCCTCGGAAGAACCAGCGTGATATTGTTAGGTTGATTAACTCTGTTTAATAATGACCCACAATGTAGACATTCACATAATTCTGGGGGGGAAAACATTCGTAAGTCTCGTGACTGTGCCCCTACTTAGTAATAAAAACACTTCACAAGAGTAACGAGGTTACAAATCGAAAAACCATTTGTACATATTCTGGAAGAAAAACATACTGCAACGTCGCACACAAACCTTCACGGTCAATTCATTTGGTGGACAGAGATGAATCTGGTTCGCTCCAGCCTACAAAATCAAACGACAAGGTAACGAAACTGTTATGCCTGCAGTCAGGTAGCAAAACTGGTCCAGTCTTCTAATTGGTCATGGGTGAGTGGTTCCGCAAAACCGATCAGAGAGAAAAAGGCAATGAACGTGTTAAATCCATAATCAGTGGGCTGGCTATTAGGAACCATAAATGAAAAACCATTGTCCTACATCGATACTAGACAAGTTTTACTGGACTGTTTCAGCCTACATCCTGCAGGTCATTTAACCAAAGTGGAAAAGGAGGGACGTTTTAACAGGGCGATTAAACAATGGAACCAACTTTTAGTTCAGAATGGGACGAACCTTCAACGGTGTTTAACGGTTGAATTGACTTTAGACATCTAAAAGGGTATCAATGGTACACCATTAATTACAGATACGCCGCTTTTCCAACTGGCATTTATTTCCGCAAAAAATGTTCGCCAGTCTACTTCGACGAGGACCATAAGACCACTGTGAGTTCTTGAGTTTACATACACATCGATAAACCACTACAGAGTAGATGGGATTATGCAGGAAATTTCCGTCAAACGCGTAACACTACCCTGACCTTTAACTTCAAGATAAGAGTTGTTAACACCATGCGCGTTGACATCATCTGGAAAAACCTGTGAATCAACCACCGGATAGATGAAAGACTAAGGAATCATTATTACCGAGAATTGACGAAAAAAGTTTGAATAGTGAACAATAAGAGCAGTGTTTGGATAAATGTGATTGAGATTATGACGACATGGCAACTGAGTGTAATTCTCTGCAGGAAAATGAGTATACACAGTCTTCTATTATGTAAGCAACTATCCTATTTTGAGGCGCAATGATCCAAAACCCAAAATTTTAAGTGTTTTGTGGACGGTAGTGTTGTAATCGTGGTAGCACTTCCCAAGTTTCGGCGTGCCTGAATATCAGACCCCACTTATTTTATTACAGGCTATAAATCACATTATTAAATAAAATAGTAGAATTATCTGCACATTGATTCACTGTGACTGTAACGCTATATCACTTGGTTTTCTGAGGACAGACTGTGGAACGCGACGGTGACGATGTGCTTTTGCACCGTCGGGGTCTATACGCAGGGAGCAAACTGGCTGTCTACACAGTCTTTGGGTATTGTACTGTTCAATCACAACAGTGACAAAGTAACTTTCAGTCCACAGGCTTAAGTTTATGTCCAGTCTAATCAGAATGCACCGGTTTCAGTGTGCTTAAAATATTTTTGGAGTGATAGCTCTATTCGTCGGTAACCATTCAACATTTGATCAAAATAGCTCATTGCTAAAGACGCCCGCTTATCAATTACATGGTCGTTGGTTTCAGTTCAGTTATTGTTCCTGTTTGAGTACGGGCGGCCTGGGAGAATCCATTCCCCATATGACCTCAGGTGATAGTAAGACCTTCCTGGTGTGAAAGATGAAAACTTGACCCTTTATGATATACTTGGGCGAAAACTATTTTTGCAGGTTTCGGTTTCATTCCATAAAGAATGGTAACCACACCAACTGGAAACTTAGGAGCCAATCCGTCATTAGCAGTTACGATACAACTTGATTGAGAAAATAGGATTGTCTTCTTTGGTCCATGAAATTTTTTATAGAGAATGTATCAGAAAGGATTTGGAATTATTCAAGCACAGTGATTTAATGCGGCACCAGGAGGTATTGGGAACGTAACCACTATGGCAGGCAGACGGCGTTCATTACCGGTAAAATTAGTTGTAACCGGTCGGATTATTTTTTATAAAGAGCACACCATATTTAAACACACGACTCGAATTTTCACACAAAACAGCTATATCAGTCTCAGGCTATGATTTCGGATTAATAATGCTTTCAGAACTTTAATAACGCAAATCATTGCACATTGGACAAGCGACTCGGTAAGCTGATCGCTTGTGGTAACTTCTTCTGTTCATTATTAACCCAGTTTACTGATACACTCCTGCGGTTAACCTTCCGTTTAAACATTATAGATACCCGGATATTCACAATGATTGGTTCTGCCTGCACAAAAGTTGTGCAGTCCAACAGGTAGTGGACAATTTGGTTAAACTGAATGATATGAAAGTGAATTCGAATCATTGTGAACATGTTTAGAAAAACTGATGCAGCTAGAAGCGAACGCGTGGAACAGTTGGATGAGGAAACAAATGACGTAATTCAATTGACTTTTTTCACTTTGAAATCGTCTGTTGATTGGTGGTTAAGTCAAAGGTTTGTCATTCAACAACACGTTTAATAAGAGGAAAATTTGTGCAGTAGTCAAGCTCGGCAAGCAGATTTCAGTGTTTTCGTTTTACCAGGCTCATTACGAATTGGAAACTAACAATGATCGGACATTCTGTATTGGTGATCCACAGATTTCAACAATGCGCCACAATATGGGGTGGTTACACTATCCCACGTGTTTTCTGTACCAGTAATCTAAGCCATTCGATTCCCGACCAATCCGAACAATGATATCACGGAAAATTATGTTCATATCTCTACCATTAAAGGTGGACGGTGTAAGGATCTTGGTACGGCAAACAACAAATCTTACTTATACGTCAGCCAAGCTCATTCAGTTGTGTCGAACAACTCGCACCTCATCAACTCCAAGAAGAAAGGATCCGAAGCCCACACTCACCGAATCATGCATTACTCATAAATCTACCTGTACCTGCGGTCTAGAGTACGTTAGCCGCATAGTCCGGACACTCCATATTTGGATTTCGGAGCATCTACCCAAATTGCTTTCAAATACTCAAATTGAAACAATCAACAGTGGAACTACAAAACATTCACAAGAATCCGATCACGGAGTAGATTCGGTTAATGAACTTCCTGAAAAACAGCTATCAAACGCTGCTCAACATTTTCCGAAGTATTTCCAGTACATCTTTTGATAACACTGTTAAGTGTTTAGAAACAGATGATAGTGAACCTACTATTTTCTTAGTAATACATTACATAAGTTGAGTACTGGCCCTAGTTTACTTCTTTATTGCCATTCTTCGTTATCATCTTCCACTTTCCGTTCTCCTAGTGACCAATGTGTACCGGTTGTTTTGTACAACTTGCTCCCCAAAGATTATTCATTTAATCGATGCATAAACTATCAACCGCACACTATGACATGTTTATCATTTCTTCTTTCACAGCCTGTTTCCGTGTAGTCCATTCACGCCATTCAGTCACGTGACTGATCTGTTTATTGAACCGAATGCTGATTGGTCACTTCAAAACTTTGCCCATAGGCGCTCACATGTCCACTTGTTTGTATTTCATCTCTCTTCTGTAACTGGGACCAGCTAATGAAATTATGTTTAAACATTGTTTCAGATTACGTTGATGTTTGTATGAATACTAGATTTGGGTATATTTTTATCCGAAATGTGAGGATGAACACTGTTTTGCAAGAGTTGTCTCCCCCATAATAATTACAAGCAGCGAGAACGTATATGGATAATTTGTTATGAGTAATTATTCACGTTACATTTAACTTAACAGTGGCTTTCGGTGAGATTAACGATGAACCACTGGTCTGCAACCCGTTTTAATCTTCGAATTTAGTCTGGAACAAACCCTATGTACATTCACTTAAATTTCGCCTGTCCAATCTATGGTAATGTTTTCAGTGTTTTATCCATACATATATGGCATGGAACTGTTCTTCTCAGAGATCCGCCCTCAAACCTGAGGAACACAGTGATGAAAAAGAACTTACAGCGCATGGTGATAAGACACTCCTGTCGTTCATTCACACTACCTTCTGTAAATAAGTCAGTGTTGTGTAATATATGAAGTTGAACAAGTTAAAATCAATTGAGCTGGCCAAGCAGAAAAAATTGAGGCCTGGTAATCACGATTCACACACAATTTACCTATCTTGTTTGGGCCAACCATTCCACGGATAACACGTCTCACTTACTCTTTGTTTGCAAGATGTAGGCAGCTTGGTGCTGAATGTTTGAATACGGACGTAGTCATTTTCAGTAGTTAGGTCCCTTCCCTTCCCATCTTTTTTCCTTCTCTCTTCCTATATAGGGTTTGCTTTTTCTTCATGGTTATGTGGCAGTTAAGCATTGGTGTGAACCACTGATGTATTGCTGTCTATGATGATGATGATTATGATGATGATGATGATGATGATGATGATGATGATGATGATGATGATGATGATGATGATGATGATGATGATGATGATGATGATGATGATGATGATGATGATGATGATGATGATGATGATGATGATGATGATGATGATATGACTCTTTCCGTCTGCAGACTTTTTTTTATCAAAAATTACTTTACGTTCAGTTTGGAAGCATATGCCATCTGGTAACTTGCTTCAAAAATACAAGGTAACATGCATCTTCCATAACATTTTTCGATTGAGGAAGCCGTTAACGGTACCGTAAACGAACGTCAAATTAAACTCTAAGCTTAGAGAAAACGAGCTGTAAAATCCTGTCTATGAATTACTTTCCCAAATCACTTTATTTCAATACAAAGCAGACTTATAACACAACCCTGCTCTACAACGTGTGAAAACGCAAGTATGTCATGGGATGATCGAAGATATCCCAAATGATCGCAGCCAGGAGCGTGCTATCATGGAAAGTTCAATATTAGACAGGAATTAGATCACTTGTGATAAACTGGTAACTCCTCGCTGCTGGGCTCCGCAAGTCAAATTACCTCACCCGTTGCTAGTTATATATTCAGCAAGCCAACATCACCTGAGTGACTGCCAAATTGGTGTCCGTGTGTTTGAATGTGTTTAGAATGAAAATGTGTATCACTTGGTGCACACTCGAATAGATCAAATTTGGAAAGAAGATGGACTCGACCCATGAAACCGTTCGTCGTTCGGTTCAGAGGAGGAAATAATGTGACCGAAACTAATCTGGTTATGAAAGGAAAACTTGCTCACTTAATTTTTGAGTGAATCATGGAGTGAGCATTAAGACAGATAAAACAGTTAAACAGAAAACGAGCCAAGTACGACTGGTGTACCGTCTGATTAGTTCAAGTTTTATGTGTGAAATCATAAATTAATTGTTTTCGAATTGTACATTTAAACTATCGCAAGGGAAACGGTGGGTTTTTATTGCTTGTGTAACATGTCCGCTCACAAGAGTTCCCGTACTGATAGTTGCCTGTTCCTCTCGCCCGTCATTTTGTGGCTAGTTTGACATCGTAATGCACTTCTGTCTCATCACAACACGGGCAGTAGACGATCAAAGCAATCTGTGTATCTGTTACAAAATTTGAAAAAGTGGGAGATACACTTTGTATGCGACTGTTAACGGTAAGTACATTCGAACATATACATTAATTCCTACTAGACACCACCAGCTGAATAACCAAACCAAGATTTAGGTTGACACATGTAACATTTTGCGATATACTTAGATGAAGAAACAGGGCTGTGTGACTTGTCGCGAACCAAAACATCGCCCCGATGTCTCGGTAGTTCAAGTAGTCTCGATCCGCTGACCATTCCAATGCGGGAACCCCGGTGGCGTTTGCTCAGAATGATCATGTCACGAGATCTTGGTTACTATGGCACTAAGTCTGTAGAACAAATTAGTAATCGTGTAGTCTTTTGACGGAGTCTTTCTTCTCCCGCAACGGGTTCATCCAGTTCGGTTCATTTTTCCACCGCCCCCATGGTCCGACGAGAAACCCACGCACGGTCGACACCTCTTCCGGTCAGGAAGGTGAGGACCCTCCGAGAAACTCGATTCACCGAACTGAGTAATGCCCATTGACACAAAAAAACTGGGCGCGAGTGAGATAGTGGTGCTTGGACTGTGCGCGCATGAATCAGGACGCATGTATCGGCTTAGCAAGTCAACTGACAGGCGCAGTTTACGGTCGACTGACCGCTCAAGAGCCGCCGCGTCAGACTTAAAGTCATCGTCGTTCCGTGGTGTCCGTGCGATGGACCTTTTGTTTCTGTAACTCATCATCAACCGTCTGGCTACCCATGGTTTCCATCGATAATTATTACCTCACGTCTGAAGCCACTTCCTTCCGAATACGGCCTTGTTCATGTGCAACACAGAGTTTCAATTAAGACTGAAGTAACCAAGAAAATAGGATCAACAGTTATTCCAAATTGGATGACACAGTATACTCCAAATTAGTGATTTACAAAGTTTTTCTGCTTAACACCATATCTTTGGCGCAACTTCGTCATCCCCTTCATTCCTTTTACATGGAGAAACCCAGAGAAGTGAGAAATTAACACATTCACGGTTTAATTTAACATTATAAACCGACTGTGAGAACACAGACCGAAGTTCAACTCTAGAAAGTGAGAAAGATATTAGGTTGTCCCAAACGTGACTCATGCTTAGTGTTTCTTTTCGCAACAGCCTTGCTAATTGTCTATCTGAATGATGTAACTTCAAGCGGTCGTATTAAGTGTTGAATTCATATCAACCAAATCCCCGACTATTTTCAACAGTGTGTCAAAGCCTCATGAATTTGCACTTGTCGGTCCGCCAGCCTGATACCTGGGCCCGATTTAAAATCCGTTTGACAAAACCGACTGCAGTTAACAGATGTTTGAACAAAAAAGCGATTTGTAAATTATCTTGAGGTAGCTCGGCTTCTTAAGACATGGTACGACACAACACTGAGATAGTATAGACACTGGGCAGACGAATGTGTAGACGACAGTTAAAATTCAATAGATCAGAGACGGCTGTTTTGGAACACAGACAGCTGAACTTTTAAAATGACTGAGAACTGCACAATTGTATATGATTAGAAGATCCGAATTGGGGCTCCTGCCACTCAGAGTGGCCTGCCTTTGCATTGTCTTACACCAGGGCATACTAGAGCACTTTCTTGACAGGCGTTTATAAGGAACGTAATGCAAGTCATCTCATAGTCATTTGCTGCAAAAATTTTAATGCTGTTTATGCTTTGCGTGTCATAAATGGTTGAACAAGTGTGCTCATGTGCAACCTATTTTCATCTTCAGTTGTTAAAGCGTAAGTTCTGTACAGGTATGTGGTCCCTGTCCTTCGATCGAATGTAACCGAAGACTTGAGAGTTTTCAAGCATGAATCTCTTGGATTTTTGATGAAAACCTGGGGGATCACAGGTCACTAAATTTCTTTCTATCTTGACAGTTTGTCTTCACTTACCTATTTCTATCTACAATCTTTTAAAGTCTCCAGAACTAATTCAAACTGAGACTAGTTGGTTTTTCAATCAATCTTCTAAAATGATGTTTTTTTCTTAAACACTTAGCGGAAACTTTATGATACAGTACAGATCCTCGTTCACACTTTTCAAACAGTCAGCCTACCTGGGTGCTGGACGAGCTTCTTCAAATACCCCACCAGAGCCAGTGGACTGCACCGGACTGGCAGCATTATTCGTCGGCGTTAACGTGACGGTTCTCTGTGTTGTAGATTCTTCGGACAGACTGTGAGTATAGTCTGATCCGATCAACGAGTTGTATGCCCACGACTTTCTAGCATTCCACAAGCCGCTATACACTGAAGAACTGAAATCTTCATGTGGTAGCCTATAGTTTGCAGGTAACTGTGGCGCTTGCGTCCTTGAAGGCTCCGTTGTCTGAAAAGTCATCAGTCTCTCGTTTAAAAGTGGCTGACTATAAGAAGCCCTTGCTGCCAATACTTGTTTGATAGATGTAGCCAAATAGGAATCTGTGGTGAATCCGTCCGATTGTAAGAGTGTTTCGGAGTCTTTAATAGGACCAGCGGAAAAACCGGCAGGAAGAAGCAGTTGACCAGATGTTTCAAAGTCCACGTTGGTATTGAAACAAGGGCGTGTCGACGAGTAGACGAGGTTGGCAGATGGACTACCACTGCTGGTAAGTAATTCTTTTTCTGTACCCGTAAAAGAGATCGCCGTTGAAGAGGGGGAATTCGGACTTGGATCTAGTTGATAATTTCGTGAACAGGATGAAATGGAACTGCGCACGCAACCATTTTCATCGGGCCCTGTGGTCCATCTGTCGCGTGTGGTGGGGGATCTGGTAACTTCCAGGGTGCGACCTTCCACATCGGTCATCAACGGCTTGCGGTCCTCCACACAGGAAGATGAGTAGGCACTGCTATCACGCTGACAGGCTGTCTTGCTGGTCATACCTGCCTCTCGATTTCCATCAACTTCCACAGGATGATACATGGACCGCAAATGGCCACTGTATGGAGCACCACGATAATAAGTATCCAAATGTGGTTGTTCATTCGATAAATTTCCACATGCATGTTGATAGCAGTGCTGCGGACACCTTTTTTTGGACGGACTTCCCATTGGAGGTGCCATAGCGACCATTGCAGCAGCAGCGGCGGCAGCAGCAGCAACCGCAGAAACGCGTTCGGGGCAGTAGAATCCGGGGTCAGTGGCTGTGTCTGGTCCATAACCACAGCAGCTGCCGAAGTTGTCTGGCTCCTTTACGGCACAGTTGTACCCCGAATTTTTATCGTTGATCCACTGAGAGTTAACTCGAAACACTTTTTCAGGTTTCGATCTATCGGGTGAACATGTATTCATCTCCTCTGACAGCTGTGGTTCCAGTCCGAAATGACGCACATCCTGGTGTATTGGAAAGACAAATGATGACTCGCTGTTGGAGTAGATGTTAGCTTGTTCTGCTGGTTCATTGGTGGATCTAAAAAATTCTTCCGTCTCCTGATTGTCAAGCAGCTGTCGAGCACAAGGTTGAGAACCACTCAACAAACTGTTCAAAGAGCAGTTGTTAGACCGCTGTTGTGTTGCGTAATTCTGATTCAAACATGATAATGTCTGGGGTGGTGTTCCTATGTGAACATGATGGTGGTGATGATGGTGATAGTGGTTTGTCTCAAATGTGGCATTCACAGAAAGTGGATTTACCAGCCAATCCATGGATCCCTCTCGATCGGATAAGGTCAAGCCACGTAAGTCTGTGGATGGGAGTTGTGTAGAACGCAAAGGCCAATTTGGATTACCCAAAGGGAAGGTTGACCAGAGTGGTTGCAAAGCTTGAGTGTCTAAAGCATCAAACTTTCCATTAGTGAAATTTAGAAAGTGAGGCGTTCTTCGACGATCGATATCTCTTAGCTTCTCTCCATCCTCTGTTAGTGAGAAAGGAACGAAAGGTGAACTGAGAAGAGTATTCATTTGCGACGTCGAACTGATAGTTTTTTTACCATCTTCGGACAGAGTTGATTTGTCTTCAGGACGGAGTGATCTGCTAGTACTGGGTTTCTTACTGACAGAAGTTACTCGATTATGGGTTGTCGTAGTTGGTGATCCCACCATAATTGTCCCCCTTGTCTGTGAGGAAAGCACTTCAGTCGGTGAAACCACAGCGGGATCGGATGCTTCCGTGAACGAGCCATACATCGATGGATTGCTATTCATTCGAGGGTTGGAGCTAGTCGTACCGTTTAGTTTGTCCCCATTATGGCTGGCCTATATAAGGACAGAAAGGTGCAGATAATATGTATGAATGCAAGTGGATCGTATGCACGACTTTTGGGCGCACAGCAGATATTAGTAGGAACATTGGCTGTATTTTGTCGATGGTCGACAAAGATCATAAATACATATGGGTTGTGAACTGGTTGTGGATGCTTCTCTATGAGCTTTTATGGTCATAAACTTATTTTCTAAGTAAGCTGTAGATCCTGTGGTTCATTGATCACATGGTAGCTTGCTTTAGGTATACGGTAGACACATTGATCTGTTAAAGCAGCTCGAGTGGAGTAGATCAATCAAAAGAATAGTTACCCACACATAGCTAGAGTATGTAAGACAGCACAGTTATACTGAAGTCGTCAACATTCTGCCCGTACGCATCGGTCACTTTAGATAATCCTGGCCAGATCTAGTAGCCTGTACGCATATATGGAAGTGAAGAGATGCATATGGCCTTTGGATTGATGAGATCTATACATACGGTTCACTTTCAATCAACAGTCTACCAAACTATCTATATATGGGGAGCGGATTAGAACTGGATCTAGCTTTAAAAGGGCTTGATCGATATTAGTTGTCTTGGTGCGTTTCAAATACACAGTAATTTACTCTTTGTTGTGGCTGGTCTTGTCATTCTCATCCTATGAACGCTGGAAGAAAAATGTAAGCTAACTCGTCCGCATTACTCGGGCTACTCTGAAAACTTTAACTGCAAAAATCCAGCAGTTTTGCCGCATCCGACACAAAGTTACGAAATTTGACTAAGCTTACCTCATCTACTAGATTGTTACCTCTCTAGCAGAACATAATAGATGCTTTGCAACAGTTCTATTTCCACTTAAGTGATAACTAACTCCAATGTGCCACAAGCGATTAGGTTAAATTTTTGCCTATCTCTTACACTGTTGAAATACCATAATCAGAACTATTGAGTGATGACACAAGTTTAAGTGCACAACATTCTGACGCTTCTATCTTAACATTACTACAGTCAGGTGTGCCTGCATGAAAAGGTCGTAATTCACCCGTCTACCAATGACTTCAAAAAGAGGACGTTTTGTTTTCACCCGTTATCAGCAACTTATGGAACAGTACAAACAGTTATTTAGAACGTAGCCACTGTTAGTCAGTTAGTATTCACCTAATTCGGAACTGCTTCAGGTTACGAAATGCTCTTTTGAATCAACGACGCTTTCGTGGGAGTCAGATGAATCGGATAAAAATGATTCGCCTGACAGCATCGCTTACACTTCAACAACCAGGTTCAAGAAGCATTGTCGCACGCAAATTCTCTAATTGGTTATACCGTCCTACCACAGTTTTCCTTGATCTCGAGCGTTTGGAAAAGTAATCATTTGTTCTAGTTTGATATGAGAGAACGCGTCTATATCGAATTCGATTTGAAAGCATGTAAATAGTATGCTGACAGTCATCAGTTTGTTCCACATTTAACCCTATCTTTATTCACTTCACTAGCAATCTTCACATACAGTCTGCTCCAATGTTTAACCCAAGCGTAGAATACTTCTGTGAACCCATATCTAGCCATAATCAAAGTGTATTCAGAACCAATTTCTCTACAGCTTTAACGACTGTGTTTACAGCAATAAGAATTTTTTTATTTCGTTGCTACGTGAGTTTCAGTTTGTTCGTTATAGCTTATCCTTTTATTATCACTGTACAACATGTGTTAACATTGTTAGCTGAAATAACACCTTTCATGGGGTGTATGAAGAAGTGTCCTGATTTGGTTTGACTTGACATGATTTGACCGGATATTCATTCAGTTGTAACAGTACCAAGGCTGGTTATCAGTGTAAATGTCTAGAATTCGGTTTTTCAACAACTCACCTAAAGCGTGAAATTCAAATCAGAAAACAGTCAGTTAATTAGTTACTCACCATCTCTCTCAATGTCTTTTCCGTATCCTTCCTGACATTAATTAAACGGCACGGATCACAAGGACAGTTACGAAATGGACATGTCTTTTTGTGGCCTTTCCATGTGACTGCTAACGAATGATTTCGACATCGTCTGCAGTGAGGTCCGGCTATACCAGACTGCTTAGCTTGTTTCACATGATTCGCATTTGTGCTCGGTTGTGAGGACGCTGTGCCCGATGACTCGGTGAGCAAGGGGAATTTTGTCTGAGTCACAGATCGCTTCGACTGTGTGATCTCATTCATGAGACCCTGAGTGATGGGCAAACTTCCGGATTGATTCCATCCAAATCCAGTTGGTAATGCACTTCGACCAGACCGTGAGGATGACGATGTATCTGTGCTGTCACGACTAGGAACTCCTTTCTGATCTCTGTAGAGCGCAATCTGCTTGGCTACAACCTAAAAAAGGACAATTTCGAGTGTGCGTCACACATGTTTTATGCTGCATTCAAACAAGGATCAGGTAACACTTTGTGCTAGTATCATGGCATGTTTACGTATTTACAAATGAATATAAATGACTTGTAGGTAGTCTTAAGCGTCAATCCTAACCAGCACTGTGTTAAAATGGCATAATGGTCACGAAACATTCCTCTGGTTTAAACGTGTTTAATAGTGTGTTAGTTACCTTCCGACCTTGGTCAACTAGATGGCATTTGAGGCATGTGCAATGCATGTAAGGACATGCCCGTTTGTGACGCTTGACGGGGATGTTGTGTCCGTGAGTTTTACATTTACGACACATGTAAGAAGCACGACAGCACAATGCGTTGCTTCGATAGCCTCGTGCGGTCATCGTGACCGTCGATGAGCCCACGTCTGGACGGGCCAATGCACGTGACTGATTCGATTGTGTACGTGCTGTCATGGTTCGCCCCATGTTGATCGAACTGGAATGTATGTGACGAACAGGATTCGAGCGATTGACAGGCATGGGCGAGATGATGTTTCGATGGATAACTGTACGGCCTGTCGGAGCAAAAGTTTGGGAGGGCAACGAGGTAAAAGAATCATAATTGTGAGTCACATCTGTTGGAGATGTTGGTCGAAGATTAGTATCTCGCATGTTCGCGTAGTCACCAAGTTGGTCATAGCGAAGATTGTCCATATAGTTCGAATAGAAATGTGTTGAAGTTGGATTGAAATCAGTTGATTCAGCTAAACCATTGCAAAGGTTGGAGGCATGAATAGAGGTATCTGTGCTCATTTGTGAGAAGGTGGACATGGGATGCATAACTGCTGTAGGAGATAAACAAGTAGTAATAATATCTCAGGTTCGTTTGCACACTGGCGGATGGTTTGTGTAGAAGTTTGAACTGCCACTTTTTTCAACGCGACAGAATTGAGCAATCCGGATGCATTGATAACTGGCAAACGCTGTTTTAATGACAGAATAAGCGTAAGAGTCCGCTGGTTATTGGGGAATTGACAAATTTCAGGAAGGTGTCAAGAGGCAAATGATACAATTCTCTTCCCCTGCTACATGTAAACGATCGACTGGAGATGGTCAGGATTATTTTGCTAATACATGCCAGCTAATCGGCTGAATGCTCATTTCTGATCAAGTGGAACGTGACAAGTGATTTTCAGTTTGAACGAAAGAAATGATGTTTGTGCAGTTAGCGTGCACTGTTTAAACTGATGTAGTACGAATGAAAGTTTGGAAATTGCAACGCACACAAACTGAATAACAGGGATGACAAAAACTTACTGCATTTAAGAAGATATTTTGCCTCTGAAACAGCACTAATTTCTGAATTTTACCCGGTTCATTGTCGTTGTGCAGATGTGCGAAGCCAACAAATCCGGTACACCCTATCACACGGCTTGCAGAGCAAACACTGCTTATGGGCATTTCATTCTTGTTGTTGGTTCGAGTCCAGCCGAAGGCCAGCATTTTGCAATTAGGTTTCTCCTGTTATATTTGGATGTGACACATTCGGTGAAATATTGTACCTGAATG
Source organism: Paragonimus westermani (assembly GCA_008508345.1). Taxonomy (NCBI): domain Eukaryota; kingdom Metazoa; phylum Platyhelminthes; class Trematoda; order Plagiorchiida; family Troglotrematidae; genus Paragonimus; species Paragonimus westermani. Next base: position 257,546 of record QNGE01000155.1, on the reverse strand, counting down.
TACTTATAAACCTAATGCTCCATAGGAAGCCATCATCAATATCACCCTGGACCAGTCAACCAAACACGCCAAGTTCTTTCCTGAGTTCGCCTATTGGCAGGAAAAGTGCTCGTTTGTTTCAAATGATAAATGATACGGTTAGCTACCCGAAACTCTGGAATTAGACTTCCTCTTAATCCACACACAAGTCTGTGGTTTTTGGGAACTTCTGTCTGCATGTTAGTTTTACATTGAGGTAGCACAACCCATTTTCAGAAAGGAAGGAAGTGCCAGGCAACCTAGAATCGCCCCCATAAAACCACTACCCATTAAACCGATGCTAGGGTCCTCTAATTTCAGTTCTACCATTGTCTTTTATTTTCAGAGGCTTGAAAAGCCAACCACCAGACGTAAATTTTTAAGTGACTGCCCATCTGCGCCTGCATCTGGCCACAAACTCACATTGAGGGTGTTAAACCTGTTCGCAGGATGTGTACCAAAAGTCAGCACCTGCATCTGAGATATGGCAATTTACATACTTAGCCATAATCTTTTGCAGGTGTTTCGTGATATCCCTAAACACTGTGCATTAAAGATATCCGCACAAAAGTTAGTACGAATGAAGTCAAGTAGTTTGAGCGTCGCGTTTAACATGTTATTGATAAATGGGTTGAGAATAACAGAACGTTATGAGCAATTTGTGATATTCTACGTTTCAGCCCCCCCCCCGGTGGTCTTCCTCAGGAGTGCTTTAACCAAATGTGATTTTGACAAGTAATTCAAACAGTTTTTCCGTCCGAAATGGTGAGATTGTGATCCAGTTAAAATCAGTGGTTGGTGCTTTCTTGTTAATTGACTGATAGGGCACATACGAGAACGAAAACTGCCACCATCATTAATACGTTGTTCAAAAATCAAAATCCTGGTACCGTTCTTCCCACCATACTTGACCACGCGGCTAGCCCCCTCCTTGTTACGGATCTCCATCTTCTCCTTGGATGGATTCATGTTAAGAGTAAAAACTAGTGTACTTCGACCAACAGCTCTGTGGGCTTTTCCCATGGAATCAGTTTCTCCAACCGGCATACAAAGTCCTTCGCTACCATGCGTTGATTACCGTGATCACATTCTACAGTTGGTACGAGCAATATGACCAAATCATTAGGTAACGGATTAACCAGCGCAACCCTTATTGAACTGGCATAAGTTATTTTTGCGACTTTAAAATGAATGTATTAACTGGGTCATAGTTTGGGTAAACTACAACCACGGAATTTTTCCCAGTTTTAAGCTGTTCAGTGAATGCTGCTCATCAAACATCTCTCCCCATCTACTATAAATGACGTCATAGCCAAACCTAATAGGAGACCGTCTCAACAAACCAGAAAACTATTGCTATGCAACCTTCACGAGATGTTCATTGTCCTTATACCTGACCATTCAAAATATTATACTCAAGATGTAAAGTTTTTATAGATCGACCTTGTCTAGATTAACTTGACAGAGATCCCACCGTGTTTTGTATACGGCCGGCTCGGCTGAGTTTGCTATAAGGTTCTAAGTGAAAAAAACCCCTAAGTTTTTGAGTGAACAAAAATTTTTCGAACCTGAACTTAAATGAGCACTGTGGTGGTTAATATACAAAACCGACTGCGTGTTTACACTGGGATGTAAGGTTCATGTAGCATGTTGTGATGGAGAACACAGTTTAAGTTCTCATTTAATGAAGAGGACATGCTGAAGAATGGATCAGTTTGTCCATTCCTGGTAGTGTAAAATGACAGCTTTATTGACCGTGATTGTACCAGTGTTCATTACTAGCTCAACTGCATTCAACAGATGAAACGTGTGAAAAACCTCTTTTGACCTATTTGAGACCAGTCACTCCAGAAAAGCTAATGCCTGGTTTAATGAGACGACAAGCTGCTACAACTCCTAATCTGACCGGCTGAGCTGCAAGGTGAGCAAATAATGACTTCTGGTAAATAAACGATAGTAGCCAGTTGTATCCATCTCCTTGATTAAAGGACTGGAGACCCAGTTGGTGATATTAGGAGGGATAACGGATAATTGAGCTCAGCGGAGTAATTATTGTCCCTGTTTGGATGAGTTATCTGTATCAGAATAACAAACAGTGAAGCGGAGTAAACAAATCTGCAAGGAAGCTGCCATACAAGTGCTCCCCAATTCGCAATTGTAATTCATTTGTTTGGTTTGATAGGTGAACAGGACGTGTGTGGACTTGACGGTTTTTTAAATAATTTACATCCCTCACTGTTTTATTTTCAAGATGGAGCAGTATCCCTTGGTTGCGTAATAGTTAAACATCAATGTCAATCGTTGAGGTAATTAGGTTGACTGTGTCGCTAGCGGTAATTAACATTAGGTATTGAAGGGTGTGTAAGCGAAATTATTCCATTTGATATAAACACCGTTTACAGTTTGTGTTCATGTTCACGGTCTAGTGTAAGGCATTGTTTGAATTCATTAGCAGCAGAGAACACTCGAGGAGTGACCACCGTAGAGCGCGTGCATGGCTTGTCTTATGTTACACCAGCACAGACATACACTAGAGTGCTGTCAGCACATGGAATTCAAAAAGGAAAAGCGTAGACATTTTTCCAGGAAGGTCCCGATAGTCATTTCAATGGAGAAGCACCTATTAACTTAAAACCGTCTCAGGAAATCGAGGAAACCACTTCTCAGCATAACTAGTACATGTGGTGTCGCTACAGTGAAGCGTCTGAGTCCGACAATCACAAGATGGATAACGCCACCAGGAAAAGAGTAAGTTCATTCAGAAACACGGGTTGTGTTTTTTGTCTTCAAGGCCTACCCTATGGTGATGTGAAAAGGGGGGTATACGTATATTTTGATTGTCCAGATATAATCCCGAAAAGTGTCGGACTGCTGTTGTATCACATCAGCTGGAGAACTAAGGAGGTGTATATGTTATCCACGTTATCGCAAACGGTGTTCTAGTCAGTTAAGGCACTAGAATTACAACATAATGTAAAGGCAAACAAAGTGGGCTTCCGAGTATCTTCACCTTGAACTGAATGTGCGTTCAAAACTTTCGAAGGATATTTCGTAAGTTTGACGCTATTGAATCATTCAAGTTTTTTCGAGTTTTTAACCCAAACACTGTAGAGTCCGTGGATGGGTTTGCGTATTGAAAGTACATACTATGGCAGTGGCACTGATTGCACCGGCACCTTCTGTACGCAATCAAGTGATTTATGCAGTTTGCTCTATACAGCACGTCACCATCTTCGGGTCTCAAGGGTGTAGCAACACTGTGGAAGACGTAACTGAGACACACAGGTGACTTGTAGTCGTCTAACACCTAGAAATTCCAGTGAACGGGTTTCTTACTAACCCGTTTTGTTGTTAGTGCCGATTCAACTTCAGTAAGTTAACATCCTAATACCCAGAGGGGTTCAGTACTAGTTAACTCGCTGAACGACAAACAATCCACCTTCCATTGGTCTGCATGAGGGCAGCAACGATTCCCGCGTGCAACATTACACTTTCTAAGCCGGCTGTGATCAGCAAAAGTTGGTCTCTGAAACTTCAATGGTACTCTTCGCTACCGATGTTTTGATACGGAATTGCGGGTTCACTTTCCCCGTCTGTTCATATTACTACCCAATACTTGTAAGAACCCCTCATTACCCACCTCCCGAACAACAAGTTAATTGAATTGCATAACGGATCTGACGTTTGCATGTCAAACTTCGGGTTATTTGTTTCAATATCTTCCAGTAATCCGTGACTAGGTTTCATTACTAGGCTTCATTGATCACAGTATTATAAGCAACACAGTGTTAGAAACCTGTTTCATCTCTCGGAGCTTAAGTACCGAAACCAGTGCACATTGGTGAAAGTCATTTATATGCGAATACCACATCTCGGGTTCGAAACTGTATCCTATTTAAACGGTTGTGTGTATATGTGAATAAACGGAAACAAATCATTTTTGGGGAACGATCGTGCCCCGTTAACACACTTGACTCGATTTGATAGTTGGTGTGTATTTCTGGCTATAGACTTATTTTGTTACTCTTTTTGTTACTATGGTGTTCAGCAGTATCCCCAATTGGGGGCATTTCACACAGCATGCAACGTACCGGAAGTGTAGTTTCAAAATCTTTCATGATACAGCCCGGATTGAAGGTTTTAAGGATATATTTGAAAGACGAACGTCAGTAAACGAAGTTTGTGAGAAAACGGATTATTAGTTCCATAGATGATTTGTCTTCAACACACGAGACTTGGCATAAAGTTATTGGCCATCACGTATAAATGACCGTGCTTGTTCTCGCCGAAACGTAATCGTCTTGATTGCTTTTAACCGGAATGTGTAACGTTTCACTACCAAGCTGTTGGGTAACATGTTGACGAATTTTGTTTACAGGACATAAACACATATACGGAATGCAACATGTTTAGAAGTTGCTACGCTTATTCTCTCAAATCTTAGCCAAGAAGTATTAATAGAAAAACATCTGGTAATGAAACTTTTGAAATCACTTCTTAATTAGCTAGTAGTCAAATGTGGTTCCACACACATAATCGGCATACACTGTAGCATCAGAGGCTTCACAGATTGGTGACTGACCAATCAGGATTCACACCCTAGTTGGTGAAGTACCATAATAAAACCAATTGTCAACTTTCCGAACCGATCAAATATCACTGCTTTTTACCTACTTACAATCTCATTTCAGTAAGTCCGTTCGTTGAACGATCTACAAGATTGACGGGTAGATCTACGATCACAATGTCTATGCATTCCAGCTCAACCTAATGTATTTTTTACTCGTCTTTTTCTGTAACAACCCACACCCGCATGTTATAGTTTTATTGCTGTTTTAAAGAAATGCTTTAGAAAAAGATAAATACTTCCAGGACAGGGGAACTGGCTTTTTCACTGCCACTTTCATACTAGCCTACCCCTATTTGTGTACACAAGGTGGAACTGGAAGTTTTGTTCGACGATGATGATCAGTGTTTTATGTCATAAATAACAGGTGAACCAATTGTAAGTGGTCTATCCTCACCACCCTACCACGCCTCCGGTTTACCCTCATCCTCGACTAAATTTACCCTAGGATAGGATCTGCTCCTTCGTTCAAAATTCGGACTCAAATACTTGAAAAGGTTATCGAATTCAGTTCGGTTCAACCTATCATTAGGTTTTCAGAAATGGTTAGTGCTCAGTCGTCATTGTGGTTATGACAATATAAATATTTTACACAAGGAAAGGATATAGAATGAACATCACTGGTATGTGCAGTCCTGTTATTCACTTGACAGTTGTCCAGTCACCATATTCAATAAGTACTGATCAGAATCTACTGAACCTGAATTCTCTGACCAAGTTAGCGCAGGTTCATTGGAATACTACTTTATTGACTGTAGTGACCAAGACTGCTCAAGATCCGTGTAAACTTTATCTGCGATAGTGAGTTTTAATAACTAGACATATTTCGTAAATTGGAATCGAAGCTGGAACTGAGTTACTGGCGATCACATTTTGCGGGCGCTCGGCTGTTGGGATGAACTACATCGACCGCATTATTGACACTGGCTGCTCCTTTGCACGGTCATACAGTATGGACTGCATCAGTGAGCAGTGACCCGCGAAAACGTTTTGACAGGTGTACAAGAGTGTGACAGAAAAAGATGTAACCACGAAAATTCCGTCCTGCGAGAGGAAACGTGGATAACTCCTTGCATTCTTGCAAGTTCTTGTCTAAAATAACCGGTAAATCAAACAGACGATAAGTAATCGGACAAGTCGTTGAAGGGAACTTCTCATTCCGCTTGGTTAGCACAACATATTCCTATATGAACAAACCTTGACAGATGGGGGTGCTTACTGTACAAGGCAGTTGTCGAAACACTTGCTTGGTTCGAAAGTAGAAAACATGTAAACATTTAAAGTAATATACCATGACTCCAGTAGATGTGGTATGCATCCTAGTTTGGATCACCAGTATTACACAGATAGAGGTCTTTGTTGGAACGAGCCTTACTACCCTGTTTGTGATCAAAGTCCCGTTTATCTCACTTCTGTTCTGTTGGATACATCGACCTGTCAATGTTTCTGGATCGTGACAATTGTGAAAAGCACAATTCGACTTAGGAAATTCAGCCAGAATCTATTAGCGAACACACGCTTTAGTCCGTTTGTTCGGTTCTATTCTCAACGCAATCAATACTGATCGTCCATTGTAGATTTATCCAGAAATAGATTTATCCAGAAGTTCAGCTGACCCCGACTAACAGTGATTGTCAACCTAGTAATAGACTTAGCAGAGAATTCGGTAGTTGCCTAGTGGTTGTTTTTTCTTAAATAGAGACCCGGTCTTATCCATCTATTTTTCAGGCTATCTGATGCCGAAACGATCGTCAGGAATTAGGTTACTTGTGTTTCCGGGATCCCCAGGCTATGCAGTGTAATAGTTACTTCACCGTGTATAACATTTAGAGGGCAGTTCCAGACCAAATAACTTCAGAGTTTATCAGGCGGTACTCCATTATTCTCGTTATTCTAGTCGTTTTCTGATCATGTGTATTCTGAAGAAAGATCTATTCATTACCGCCTATGAATGCTATCTGCAAAGAGACGATCAACCAATAATCTATGGGACTGAGTATAGACCAACCACCTCTTCAGTCTATTCATGGCTAATGAGTCACGTCGTTATCTTAACCAATCGCAAATTTGGTGGTGTCACAGGGATTGTCCAATAGTTCTGATGGAACAGTACATAATTTTCGTCACTGGGTGAACCTACTTGAAAAATATCAAGTTCGCGAGGTAGGCACTAAAAAAATCAAAGTGTTCCTCAGGGGAAGCCGCAAAAAAGAAAAAAAAACTTTTATCTAAGAAAGATGTTTCCAAAGTACGGATTATTTCTGCGGTAGCCGCTCCGCTGAAGTAACCGACCACACAAAATCACATATTAAGCAAATTGATGGGATTGGAATGAGCTTACTTCTAATTAGGAAACGGTACGATAGTCCGGTGTACCAAAGATCGGCGGTGATTACTCACGACCTGCAGCGCTGATCATCAGCTTGTAGTGGGACTATGCACGACTGCTCTTGGTACACCGTTTTGGAACGTTATAGTATGATATGCCACCGACACAGGGTTGTTGAACTGACCTGAAGAAGGAGCGCCAGTTAGTATAGTTTGTCTCCCAGACAAGGCCAACACCACACTGGTTCCCATGTGTATGATGTGAGCTTGTATACGTGCATCTGTTACGAAATCTCTCTAGTAATATCCACTCTAATCCAACATCCGCCAAATGACTGCTGTGGTATGCAAGCGCTGATCTTCGATACTGAATTCTTACAAATGTGAACAAGGACTTACAATTGTTTTGATCTAATCACAGTATGCGTCGTGATTCTACGGAAAAGACGTTCATTTCTATTGATGATAAAACAAATAATTCAATTGGATGAAAGCACAGTCTTTTCGTCATATTGCCATAGTGACCGTTGGGAGCCACTGGTAGGTTAGTAATGCATAGCAGAGTAAAATTCAGACGCACTTGTCAGTAAACGGTAAGTATTGCACAGAATGTGCTGCTCGGTAATATGCACCATTTTGGGGGGCTGTGACACTCGAGAACACGAATGAAGCCTCAGTGATAAGCAGGAGCTGCTGCTCGTTTTGATGGATTGACTATGGTCATCTTACCTACCGTATCAATTTCAATACGATCGAATTACGTAGGATTGCAATATCCTTCCACTAAGAAACACTTTTAAGCAACCGGCATGTAATTCGTGCCCGGAAGAGTACTCTATGTCAAGACCAGTGACTTTTCAAAAAGTACATCATAAGTCTAACATACTCAGATTTTACAACCCAGAATACCTCGGCAGCACAACAGTAATGATTATCATAAAGCTTCCAATTTTCGGTTCGAACGCTACACTGATCAGTTCAAAGACAAGCCACGCTATCTTCAAACTGAACTATCTAAAACCATCCGAAAAATACCCCAACAAAAGCATGCATTGTCACCAAAATGGATACGTTGGAAACTGCTTGTACTGCAGGTGCTACTATCAGCAGTCTACTAGACAGAAGACTAATGAATACGTACAAATTTATGAGGATGTAAAATTATGCGAGGTAATGAGGATGCATGATAAAGAGGAAAAGTTAGCAAACATACGGATACAACCTCATTAATGACTGCGACACAGTATCATGCGGGTGGTCGCCGATGCAGTAACCATGCTCGGCGGGGCGGTCACGTCTTTCAGAGTCCGTGACCGCGTCGTCGTTTGGACATCGTGCGGTTTCTTCTGTCAGCAGCCTCGCCGAACAGTACACCGTACGGCAAACTCTCCGCTGGCATACGGAATATACAACCTGAATGCACAGTGCTCTCAGGATTTTCATGGACTTCCACCCACTCGAAAGTCAGACCAGTGGGCACTGTTATCCCTAGACTTTACGGTTTGTTTAAGGTTCACAAAAGTGGAGTACCCTTGCAACCGACCTTGGACATGAGTAATTCCAAGCATCATACAACTACAAAATAGCTAACAGGGATGTTAGAGCCGGCAAGAATACAGCTATCTGTCCACGGTTTGAGGGATTCATTCGAATTTGTTAAGAAAAAGAATATTCTCGCTTGATGTAACATCTCTATTCACTAGTATCCTGCTCAGGACAACAATCGAGTTTCTAGGCGATTACCTTGAGAACAACTCCATAAATGTGGGACTGCCGGTAGAAGAATTAAAACGGTTGTTATACTGTTGTACCTATAATGTTCCGTTTCAATTTTCCGGTAGACTATATCGACAAAAGGACGGGGTAGCAATGGGATCACCATTAGGACCACTACTAGCTGGTATTTTTGTGGCAAAGCTTGAAAGTGGAGCGCCAGCAACCCTGATTAACTCGTTCACTCTTTACAAGCGATATGTAGATGATATTATTTGCGTAACGGATGAATCAATAAGCCCTAGAGAAATATTGGAACTGTACAACTCAATCCAAAGGAATATCCGTTTTACCATGGAGCCTGAGTCACCTGACGGTATCTCGTTCCTAGACGTCTTCCTGTCCCGCCGCTCACATGGGACGATACAAAGGAAAGTGCACCGTAAGTTGACGTGAACCGGACAGTATACGAATTTCTATAGTTTTGTACCATTAAGACAGAAAATCAATCTTATCCGATGTATGATCGATCGATACCCTGGAAGAGGAAAAACGATTCACGTTTAAAGTACTAGTTGAAAACGGCTATCCCGAACAGTTTGTTCATAGGCCTATGTTAAGCAGCACAAAATTAGACAATCCGCACACCGTAGAGAAAATGTCTGTTTATATTTCATTGCCTTTTAATGGCGATAATACCCTTGGGAATATAAGCAACAAAATTAGCGTAACTTTAAGCAAGACCTAGTTTGCAGCAAAACTGCGTGTCCAGTTTAATTCCATGCCGATTTTGCGTCCTCAGTTGAAAGATACATCGCTTGTTCGTGCTGCCTTTTACTGTGTATACCATTTTGTTTGTTCCTATGGTACGAACTATATAGGCCGCACGATACGGCGACTATCCGAACGCATTCGGGAGCAACATCTGGTGTGGTTAACTCGAGGCTTGGCAAAAATCTTGCTCGTCTTCTATCGCTGTACACCTAATGGAGTCCAGCCATTCAATCAATCTCAATGACTCGTTCCGTCCGATCTATCGCGCTCCGGGTTTACATTCAAAACGTGTCAAAGAGCGTTTGCTGGCAGTCGCGGAAGCCGTAGCCATCCGTTTACTCTCCCCCCACTATGCACTCAAAGACGTTCCGTAAAAACACTGAATCTTCTATGGCCTGGTGTTCACGTCCGGACCGAACAAATTACACAATCACGACTACTATCTTAACGGTCATCAGTAATCCGTACAATCGACCTGATCCTTCTAAAACTGATGATGAACCGTTCGATCCCTTACTGTACCTATTCTCAAACATGACTAGCCCCTATAAATGTGTTGTAACTAGCCTGATGATGAGTCACCGAAAACAAGCTTGTTCGCTACACGTTTCTTCCGCTTAACACTTTGTCAAGCTGGTGAGAGACACTATCTTGATAGGTGAAGTGCTCAACAGCTTCGAGCGGCTTGCTTACAACAAGACAGTTAATACTGAGCGGGACCAACATCATTTTAGGAAGATTTCCGCTTTGAAGACGCAAGCTCTATACCACAGAGACCATCCGTATCATCCAAACTGACCAGCATGGTTTGCTTGTTCTCTGTGGGAGAACCAAGTGAAGACATTTCGTCCATATACTTGATGTCAGTCAGCTTACCAGCTAGCAGAAGCTACACTCCGAAATCCTCGTAACCTCCGAGTACCCCTCCTAGAGTACAGTCCTTAATATAGTTTTATGTGAAAAAGAGGGATTGGACACTCCTGTCAAGCGCCATTTCAAGCGAAGAATACTCGAGATAGACGCCCATAAATGCGTACTCTTCAATGAAGACAGGTATACGAAAATGTTATCGGGGCTTTCCTGCAAAGAAAACAACCCCAAACAGCATATCGAGCAACCAAAAGAGAAGCAGCCTTTACTTCTAGAAACATCTTGACCCTAAGCTGGGAGAAGGAATGTCATTGCTCTGATGTGTGTTGCAACGTAAGCGCATGGTCGATACACCTTCGGTCAGGTATTTGGATCTATGTTTCAGAAACCACTGTCTTATGAGACGTGAGTATCTTAGATACGACTGAAAAAAGACTGATTCCCATGTAGCTGTTGCATGATGTTCTGGCACGTTTCTTGGGTACGGAAATGACTGTTTATAAGCTCCAATCGTGTGACACCTTTTTCAATCGGCCATGTGGAACACAAAGATTTGGTCACTTCAGACGAAAATCTATCATCACTCCTGAGGAAGGCCACCCGAGGTGGTTGAAACGTAGAGTATTACAACTTGCTCGTAACGTTGTGTTATTCTCAATCTGTTTATCAATATCATCACGGTCTTTGGGAGCATCTTAGTGAGGAAGGTCTGGATCGGGAGCTAGATCAAGCTTCAGTAAACTAGTCTCCAAAGCCACTCCAGTTTTCGAGGGAGGATCGCCTGGAATGTTACAGATAGTCACACAATTTCCAGCATCCGCAACGAAATGAGCTGACTGATGCTGGTTGAACTGTTTCTCAGTGTTCAACCAATATGCCAAATTGTTGTAACAAGCCGTAAGTACGTGGGGTAACATTTTCATATTTAGTCCAAATAAAACTCTACAACCTTGAATCAGGGACAACAGCACCTGACTAACTCCTGCTATAAGCGCCTTTTCCATCTCACTGGTTTGCCCGGAGAAACAATCAGCACGGTGTTTACAAAGACTCTGTAAGTTTCAGTTTCAATTTACGATGGTCTTTGTCGTAGTCAGAGTCACGAGAGATCAATCGACGTTCATTTATAAGCTCCCTCAAGTCGGCGAAAATTTCGTTCCGTTGTATCTCCAGTGCGTCTTGGGAAAAGACTTATTTGGGGGTTCGCATACTTGTTGCGATTTCTATCTGGTGTTGGTTTAGATCAGTTCACTCCGGTAATCTAGGCAGATTGACTGTCACGACCGTTTGCTAACCGTTTTATACACTGTTGTGATTAAATTCCTGACTGAAAACTTTCTGCGGCTGGGCCAGCGATCTCTGAACACACCACATAACGAAGTAGACAGGAACAGCGGAATTCGCTGAGTCAATGTGGTTACCAGGATATGAACGGCATTCAATAATGGAGGGACGCTTGAGACAGCTGATGGCGGTACGATCAGTTTGCGTCTACGAGACGCATCGCCGTCTGTTATACTGAAATGTGCAACTCGATATGTGGTATTCGTTAGATGTTCATAATTGTAGCGTCTGATCGTTACTGTCAACGCACCACCCACAGACGCCGAACATACCACTTAATTGTTTCTTCTCCGGGTAATTCGTTCATCTCGCCAGTAAATATAACAATACCCGAGTATTTCGTTTGTATCAGAAGATTAAAGAAAGCGTCATGAAAAGTACTCTTGACAGCACACAGACTATTGTCTGCTGGACTATGTATAGAGAGGACACATAAACCCCATCTTTCTGGTCCAAGGCAATAAGTCTGGCGGCACGTAGGCGACCGCTTATTGGGATGCAGGTAAACAGGTTGTGCCCTAGCTTGGAGCTGAATGCAGTCCCCGCTTCCGCTTGACCACCAGATTCTGCTTTAACGTCACCAAAAACCCGTGAGAAGGGACCGCTGGTCCGTAACATTATCCAAGAGCAAATTCAATTGAGTGACAACTGTGGAACCATAGCTGTGCGTTTCGAAGGCGTAGTATACATCCATTTCCAGACTCGAGAGATTGCCAACTAAAGCAAGTTGCCGATCTATATGTCAGGGAGTGCGGACACAAAAAGCGCCAATGTTTGTAAGCTACTTTTACTTGATGAGATGAAAGCTAGAAACAGATGAAAAAGGAGGAAGTGGAAATGACTGAATTAATCTGTCGATTCAACAGTGACCACGGGTGCTTCCCGTACGTTAATGCCACCGAATGAGGTTCGCTTATGGGACTTCACACGTAGCCATTGGTTTAGCAACCTGTCCCGCGGGGAAACAGGACATAGGGTTTGCTTGGGGGATTCTACTTGGGGTCATTGACCCAAAACTGATACACTTGGCAGTAAGAGGTGTGTGTTGGAACTACGATGCAATTACTAAGACAGTGATGTCTCATTCTGACTACTGCCACACATAGTAGATGTACTCAAAGGTATATCAACGTTCTGATTTGTACAACGTCTTCCGACAGTAATGAAAGATGTGCCTGCAGTCACGGTCAATCGTTGAGCGCTGGAAGTGCTTTTCGTCTGAGTCCAACATTTCTAATCCCATTCTTTTTAAGTAAAATCACTGTGGTTGCAGCTATGCACAGATGTGCTGTATACCAATGGGATCCTGTATAATTACGTAATCACTCATATACAGACATACAAGTGCGTTTCGTCTGGCTGCTGCACTTTGACCTGTCTGATACGGTTGTGTCTGAAAGGTTTGAAGCCCTTCCACACGGGCACAGCAGGCAGGAGTGACCACAACTTCTGGGCGATAAAATATGTTCGTGTTTCAAATAAGTAGTAAGGGATATGGTTGTTTTAAATCGAATATCACATGCAATCAATCATAGATGTCGCATTCCCATAGATTTCCTAGTCAGCTGTTTTGGAAAAGAAGTGCTGGACTCGAGTTTCACTTTTGTTAGGGTTTATCAGTAGTGCATATCTTTGTCACGGATGGGACAACAACTCCGGCACCGCTTTCATGAAGCAACGGCGTTGATCATTTCACCTTCGAACTTACATTAAGTACGACTGAATTTATCACACGCAGACGCCTGATCACACTCAGCTGTGGGCAACGTTCAGATTGCCTGATTACCTCGAGAGCAGATAGTACCCGTCTTATTAATAGCAACTGATGATTCCACTACTACGGAATGACTGAAAAATTCTATAGGATGCAATAGCTGGGGTCGTTTGTGGGTGTTATTCATCTCATCTTGGCCAAAATTCCTCACTACTCACCAACATTACTAACAGGTAAATTTATTGTATATGTCAGCACAACAGTCAAATTATCCACAAAGGTCCATTCTATCCGCAGAACACTCATTTGTACTCTGAGATGACTTTTTTCAACCCACATCCTGAGGATCTTACCAATGCTCAGCGGACTCACAGCAGCTATTAAAACGCATGCCTCTTGGTTGGCAGCACCTCACATACATGTACTGAACTCGTGGTATCGATCGCTTTGGTGATCCCCGATGAATACCAGTACTCCTTCGATGTATCCAGTTTCACACTAGACTACGCATTTCCCCTAACTGGTTATCACATCCCGAAAATTGTGAGAACTGTGCAGAATTAATAATAACGTAATCATTGTGAACCTACTCCGAAAATTGTTAACCAGTCTTTTGTCGTGCATTAATATCAATTTGAAAAACCTTTAGTGCGGATTAACACAGCGAGTCTTCTTTGCTTACAGTTGACAACCTCGGCGACGTGTTTTTGTTTTGTTTGTTGCCATATTTCGAAAAGCGCCAGTTATGTCACATAGTGTCTTCAGTTCTATGGTCCTGATAATTGCTTGACTAGGGTGAACTCTAAGTCGTTCACTGCGGTTAAATTTACGTAATCGAGCAGGCAACTTCAATACTCGTATAGGGCCGTATCAGCGAGACGGGGGATTCTCATCAAGAAATATCTGATCGTTTATGGGTAACTTTGTTTGTAACAAGTTCTCGTCGCTTGAGCCACTAACGTTGTAAGGGAGAAAGATCAGTCCACCCCCTCTGTTTGGCCAGACAACTACCCATACGTGGATTGAACCATCATCTTGGATTGTAGCAGTACCCATTCTAGCAATGGAACATTCATCCTTAACCTCTCCCATCTGATTTCCTGAGGCCAGATTGTGATTAACCCGTCAGCTTCTCACTACCCAGGTGATCGATAAAATTTCTGATTAGAATGCCGGAATTGATGGAGTTGTATTGAGCCCGACGGACTAATGAAGGTTACATGTATGGCCAAGTGAATAGTGTTCACTGGGTGAATGCTCAATAATCTTCAAAAGCTATGGTGAAAGACAGTTATTGTGATCCCAACAAAGAAACATAACGAAGAGGACATGAGTATTCTGTACTTATGCATATATGTCTGATCAGTACTGGCTAGGTTCTAAAAACCAACTTTTCCCAATTTTATGTATTCTTGAGGAAACCTGTGTTTGTTTCTCTGCAACTGCTAGTAAAATCATGCACAGCAGTTCCGGTTAGGTTATGAGTCACACATGGTGACTGGACGCACCTACCTTTCTAGATGATGATAAATAAACTTATTAAACATCATATGTTCATGAGTGTTTGTAAATAACAAACACCGGTTATTTTCCTTTGCACCTAGTGTTTTTCTGACTCAATATTTACTATGACAATGTTTCTGTTTTATAAGTACATATGTTTCTACAGCCAGCAAAGCCCACTCGTGATCACATATAACAGCCGCTTCCTAAAGTTCATCAGACTATCTTCATTCTGTGTAGACAATCATTAAATGATTCCAAGATAAGACCATCATAATCGCACGTGAAGTGAACGTTTACAGTACATGCCATACAAGTTTCCTGTAGATATTTGCAAGTAAGAGATAAACGCAGTACACGTCACCTCGGTGTCTAACTGAAAAATTCGTCCTTATGGTCACACAGAAACCTTAGGAACACTTCGTAAGCGATTCTCATAAACAATGTTTTTCTGTTTTAAATTTCGGGGCGGTTGATCAAAAGACAGTATAAGAGGATACAAAACAAAACAACACGATAGCTTGAAGAAGATTTAACTGGTGCGTACTCACAGGGAAGTTAACCAGCCGATACCCCTTTGTACTGCATGAATGTGCTTTGGCTGTATGCGATTTCAATATGAGCGAAACGTTTGAAGACGTGCTTGAAAACTGTAGGTTTGATAAGTCTAATCTCGTCCTTACTAGTCTGGCCAGTTGTCTCACAAAACCTTAACAACGTGGACAGAACCATCGTATGTCGTTACCTTCAGTAAGATTAGGTTACACTGCGAGTTATGTCTCATACACAGATGGTGCACAGCATTCAGCCAAAAACTACTCCATCACTCTTATGAATCCGGTTCGAGCGACTAATTTGAACTGATTCGATTATGTACACAGACTCTTACGTATAACAATAGTACCATCCAAGAATTGCTCACAAGTTATAATGAATTACGATACCACAGAGAATGAGTCACCGTTTTACTTCCGTTTTCAGTTCATTTCTAATATAATCTAACAGGCGTTCTGGAGACAGAATACACAGATTCCAATACAAGACTGATGCGAACGAGTTTGGTTCACTGATACCATGGATCATTGGGTTCCAGACAGCGCGTTTGTCATACCATATCTGTCTATCATCACACTGTCCCCACCAGCTCTTGTCTGAATGCACAACTTGCTACTTAGATAAGGGAGCTTCATATTCACTCATTTCATGGACATGCACATTTTGTGTTCGCTCTCTGTTCTTTCTGTATCTTATTTCATTTGTCCGTTTGATGCTTACAACCTTACCATATACCTCACTGCTTCGATCTTTGTGTAGTTTCCAACTGAAATGTAAATCAGGAGTTATCCATCCATTCTTTGAAACTAACAGAGCTTTAGTTTAAGAGCTGTTGAACACTTCATCGCAGCCGACTTTTGTCTGCTGAATTTTTCGTGTGAATGATCGGCCACTTACGCAAGCAGAACGGAGCGACAGTTACGTTATCCGGTCAATGAACACATTCCAGTTTCGGTTTGTAAAGCGATCATGGTTACCACAATGCCGGACTCAAGTCAGAATGTGACAAATCACAAGGAAGCAGCGTCATCAGTCGCTCAACACTTGTTGAACTGTCGACCCTTAATGAATCTGGAGAAAGCGCTTTGTATATGTTACGCAATAAAATTCGAAGGTTCCTCCGGATCGCGGAGGGGTATCAATTAGCAAATGGAAGCCACTCTTCTGTGTACAGAAACTCGTATTCGTCAGTACCAGATTGCTTTGGTAGCTGGCGTGCCCATGCACGTGTGTCTGTGTGCAAGCGCTTGTGTGATTGTCGATTTTACTGTCTAGCTTCTGAATGCCCATTGAACTCTGTGATATAAACCTAGACTGCAGTATGTACCTGATGTGATGCAGCGAAATGTTCTCGAGAGATACATTGTACGAAAAACTGTTTCTGACTTCTCTGTTCAGATCTGTTACGAAGAAGCTTGTTTTGCAGAGTATTTCTGCACCGCAGTGTACAACAATACAATACATCCTTTACAGTGTGCTGCGAGTATGAGAATCCAACAGTGACAGCCTTATTAAGAAACGGTGTGAATTTTTTTATATACTACACCAAAACCATTCGTACACCGTTGGAATACGAACGAAATTAACAATGTCCACACAGTGTCCAGCCTCTAAAAAAGATCATTTGTCGTGTTCCCTAGAGATTGAAAAACACCGTACAATGTATTACCGCATAAATCAAACCAGAGTTGTTTTCCCCTGTCTGCTACATGACACGAAAAAGAATACTAAACTGTAAGGCTACAAACTATGCAAAAAGGTGAGAAAGTATTTAGGATGCAAGAGAAATAGTCGTCTACCTGTGAGTTATATCATTGATAGACGCCCCCATAGCACTACGTACGTACCCTGCGGAATGAATAAATAACGATGAGTCTTTACACGTAGGACAGTGCCGGTAGCGTTTCCAGCCGTCCGTTGACTTTACGACCAATGAACATCCCACTGTTCTTCTCCCACCAGACTTCCTGTCGAGATGAACTTTTACTCATTACGTTACCGGTGTGTGTGTGTGTGTGTGTGTGAAGAAGAAAAGAGTCCTGACCCTTTCTGCTACCTTGGCGTGGTGGTCAGGCTTGCGTGCTGTTTAGATCCTGAGGGCTGTGCTGACTGTGACTTCGGTCCTTGCGGGTTCAACCTTGTCAGATTGGCCGAAGGGGAGCAGCCAGACAAAAAGCAGATGCCTGAGTGTCTGTGGACTTCTATCCATTCTTTTCTTCGGCTTTGTTGGTGCATTGTATGGTGAATGGTCTGCCTGGCTTTTCATTATTGAGCGAGAAATTTGCTTTTCATCCCCATCTTCTTGAGGTTGCACTAACCTGCAACGCTTCTTGTATTACGCTTCAAAAATCTTTCTTCTCAGTGTAGATTTCGTCATTGCAGCCTCTCTCTGTTTAGTTTCCGAGAGATAAGAGTTTCCTTTCCTTATTAGCCAATCAAGTGGCTAACCAGCATTGGCCGGCTGGACAGAAAGGCCCCACTGGCACACCTCCCAGTCTTATTCCTTCGGGTTTACACTGGATATGTGGTGTGTTGGTGGAACTGCAATTGGTGCAGCGCAAGCCAGTTGCAGTGATGGCTAAGCGCAGGCGTCCTTTGGCTTCGGTCACTGTGACAAGCTAATCCGAATCGGATGCCGCCAACCGAGAAGAAAAGAGTTCACTTTTTAAAAAATGACGGATTTTCAGGCAGTGAATACCTAATGGCTCTACCAGTGTAATGGGCATTGATTTAAATGACTTGTGTTACCATCCCATACAGTAATCACTTTACCAACCTGTTTCCATCAATGTAATTACCGATCCTAACTTACACTTGCAAGCTCTTCATTCTCGGAGAGGTCAGCTGGTGTTCAAACACGAAGACCGTCTAGTCTGGGTTAGCATAAAACACTCGCAGAATACGAAGCACAGGGGTTTCAGTTGGGCAACTATGAATTAATATAAAATGTTTATACTTACGTATACCAGTAGAAATGGGTTTCCAGTAAGAAATACGTTTGTTCACCAGTTAACCTCCATGACAGTCTGTCAGTACAAATGTATTTGACGGTTGTTCTGAATGAAAGCTTTTGGTTCGCCTACAGCATACACCAAGAACAGGTAACTGGTTAGCTTAAAACAGACTCGAACCTGGCGCTTCTCGTAGTGCGTTTTTCAAAGGATTCTTCAATGTTTCTCAAAAACCAAACAGTGACAGGACATAGTGACAGGAAGTGGATACCGATCATTAACGAGCACGCATTAACTGAGAAAAGTCACATAACGCCTGACGTTTTGGCAACACGATTGTATAACTCCATGTCGCAGTTCACAACTGGTACGATAATACGATAAATATATGACCCTTTTCAGATTCTGCGATAAAATCGTCGATTTATAGTCAATCTTCTACTAAGTTAGATATCCGTTTGGTTTATGAATGCAGAGTTCCATCATCATCATCATCATCATCATCATCATCATCATCATCATAAAGAGCAATATATTAGTGGTTCAGTCTGATGCTTAACTGCCACATAGCCACAAACAGAAGGGAGAAGATAAAAGAAGGGAAGAGAAAGGGATCTAATCACTAAAAAAATGGTTACGGCTACGTTCGAAGAGTAACATGATAGCACACTCGATTAGGATTGTATCCTATCTCTACTTTGTTCCGTACACTCGTTCAATGCTGATCTCAATCGGGCGGTGCTTTTCAAGCGATGATAGACCAAGATGGCTGAAGAAACTACAACGATGGAACCGGGCATTTCAACTTGAACTACGCGTAAACCCTTGTATCAGCGGTGTGTTTGGGATATTTGTTAACCCGACTTAGTCAGGAGACCTGTTCTTGGATAAGCCCTTCGGGTAGGCTTTTCAGTTGGAAGTCCCGTTTGGATTCTGGACTTCCCTTCCAAGTGTGTAATTATAGGACGACCACTGTGTAAATACAAGTGCCTGGCTCACTGTTTCCAGCTGCTTTCAGCACCTCTGCGAGTCAGCCTAAGTCACGTGAGTTTCCTTTCGATTTGCTCTCTTGCAGCCAAGGTTGTCCTACGGAGGGAGTGTTCCCTTGGGGTTTTGATCTAGAGAACAGGCTGACCAAAGAGGGCTGCCGATGCCTTGTTTAACTTAAATGCATTCGACTCCCCTGGTAGCATTACGTCTGGAGTTATCATCGTCCACTAGACGGTGACTTGTCTAGTGGTCCGAGGTGGCACTGCATTCCTATGAACTACCCCCAGTAACTGAAGGACCAAACTGGAAAGTCAATTGAAATACGAAAGCTTTAATCAGCTGTGACCAACATTCAATTCACATCCTCTATTACCCGTCAGTAACCGAAAGTTTCTTGGCCCCGGATCATGTCCCTGATGACCAATCACCACCACTAAGTACAAAGAGAATCTCGAAGGCAGCGCATCTTGTATGGCACTGCCTCGGAATCCAGCAAAATCGTCTTCGTACTGTAACAGAACAGTCTATGGATAATACTCGCTAGGAAAATTCACTCCTGAGAGTCTCTGCGTACTTTATTGATCTCAAAAACCGGTCACGCGTGACACCTTCCAGATTCGTCACATGGAAACACCAGCCGAATCAGCTCAAACATGCTCGAATGTTGGCTACCAGCTCCATGGAAAGTGTGCTAACATCTGAGCCGTCGATCCGCTTCGATTAATTCAGATCCGATAAGCGTAGCATGAAATCGTTACTGTGAACGATACCATGACTCACCGCGGACTCAGTCTTTGATTACATGTTTCAGGAATCCCTGGAAACTATCCAACGTGACCTGTGGTACTTAGAAGTCGGCTGGTAAAAGAGCGATTGTATCTAACCTTTTCTTTCAAACACTGAGTGATTCCTTAAAAATGAATTCACAGTGCACATCCGTACACCATAGTGTCCAGCTGAGTTAATTCCGAATAATTAGACTGTAGTTGAATAGATTTCGCATGCTTTTCAATATCATTATTTCCGGTAACTTTCTACCTTCAGTACTTGAGCCAAAATTGCAAGACACTTTAGGGAAATAATATAAACCCTGACATCACCTTAATATATACTCGTGCAGAAAACTGACCCGCGTATAAGCGTATCGTAAAACTCATCTCATTTCTGAGGAGTTAAGCCAAAACTTATGATATGAATTCAACTTAATGATCAACGTGCATGGTCTCGACCATATTAATCAAGATATGGCAACTCGTGTCATTTCATCTGCATAGCTGCTTTAATTTCGCCATTTGGCCTCCCACAATTGATAACGATTTTTTGAAATAGCACTCGTAATTAGACCGTTAAGGTTAAAAATATAAAAAATCTGCAATAGAGCCATGATAATCAACCAGAGACCTGTCTGTTACCATGCTTCATACTGTGTAATGACTTGCATAAATACAACTTAGCCGACGGGATCCTTTGACAAGATACTCTAAATCCCCAGTCATTGTTAGACTGAACGCATCCTCAGTCGAAGCGGCTCTGTTCACTGGATATCTAGACGAGTTTTATTATTTAAGGGTCAATCAATACAGGACGATTTGGTGAATGCATGCCATCCTCTCCTAAGTTCACCTCCCTCAGCAAATGCAGTGTCGCAGTTCACTTTCCGCCTCACCGATGACAATTACTAAAAGTTAGTTTCCATTAATAATTTTGTGATCAAAGTAAAACAAGCTACCTTTCATTCCGAAAAGTGGTCTCCTGTCTACGGTTGTTTTGTAAGCTGCTGACTTTTGTTTTAGTCAAGTAATCCACAGATTTCTTCTCACTTTTACAGAATTTCGTTGTGGTAATTGCCCTACTACATGCTTTAGAAAAGTTCATCATCGGTTATTCTAGTAACAGCGCATGTGATGTTACTAACTCTCTTCAAAGTTCGTTTTCCGTATGTATGATCATAACCTTTCGATTGACAACACGGTGGTTCTGTGCACCGTGTCACTTGGCGCCAAGTCGGGATACCAACTATCTGTACAGTTTTGTTTCCCAATCTTTTTACGTCAGCAGGATATCTGGACTTCCTATAGATTTTTCCGTCCCCTCACACACCACATAGCAGCTTACAATGATAATTCCAGGGTCTTGAACGAATTTTTATGTAAATTCATTGAAAATAAGTATAGGACAAGAGTTTTATAGCTCTTTTATTAAATTCATGTTAGACTTGCAGGTAAAAACTTATTGAAAATAGTCTTACTGAAATCACCTACCTCTAAAAGTGTGTTAAATGTCCAAAACACATTTAAATTTAAAAGAAGCATTTCTCAGAGGGACACGTGTGTGTTCGGTGATGAGATGTTTCTTATCCAAGGCAGGACATTTTACCTCCAGTATGTCTGATGGACGTATGTGCTACGCAATGACTAAGATAGCCTTAGTATGCAAGAACCGTCAAAGTAGTCATACGCTTATAAGTAAAACTGGGGTTTCACCAAGACAACTTTTAGTACGTTAAAGTATTATGGACTCTCCAAGCAAAGATATGTGACCGAGCACAATTAACTTGGAGTTTGCTGTAGCGACTACGCAGGTATCATACGATGGTGAGCGTTCACACTGTGCAGGGAATAGTTGCCATTTTTACAAAGTGTTCAAAGTAAAAGATATGGAAAAGACGAGTTAGCACTATACCATTCAACATTTGCTCCTCTGTAACAGCATAGTTACACTCAGACTGGGCTAGTGTCATTTCATGTTGTAACGGCATTCGACTGGGCAAATAAGTGAAGTGCTTCAATCCGAAGAAGAAATGTTCGATTTCCATTGTGTACGCACAAGTTCCAACGACCATTTGGGCGGGGGTCGGTTGGTTCGTTATGGTTTAGGGAACAAAATTATTGCTGAGGAATCCTTAGTCGAACGTTCAGCAGTTCTCGGACTTCCAGAGCGATATGTAAAGCTCGCACACGAACAGATCTATGAAGTTTAACGGTTCGATCTAAAATCCGTGTGCTAAGCAGGCAGGAAACGGTTCACAAACCTTATACACTGCAAGCCCAGAAGTGTTTTCCTGTGTGGTTAGCTTCACCGATCAAGGTATTCTCTGTTCTTCAAGGATCACTCTGCCCCTCATATCGTTAAGTCAGAAAAACAGTTTAATTTTATGCCGCGGTTTTCCAATCTGACGGTGGAAAGTTTGACCATTGGATCCCCTACCTTGGAAGAAATGCGAATGTAACTCACCGATGCAGGAAAAAATGATTGATTTCTATATACTAAACTAAAATATAGTTTGTGCAGCCTTTTAATATAGCTTTTTGAGATAGTGTCCAGTTTAGACGAAGGTTGCAATCGCTTTTCTGATACTTCAAAAATCGTGAGATACAACCGGGTGAATTATTTTGCGTGCGTAAGCCACGGACTGAGTAGGCTAATTACATCATTTTTGGATAGAATGTATATCGTTGGTTGCCCATATCCTTTAATATATCAGCCAGTTATTCGTTTTTTCTTGCTATCTGACATTTTCAATAGATGTGGTCAATATTACTGGCAACTGTCTGATCAAAAATATCACACAGTGTCCTACTACGCTTAGTTTGCCGTAATCGTTTAGCACTGTAGCAGGCAGGTGTGTGACGTGATGCAGCTGTGAACTTCATTGAAACTGAGAGCGTTGAGTGGAACAAGCGGCAAAAAATGGGGCTAAGCAAAGCTTTGTCTGATAAAGTAAGTTTTCGCTAACATGTATGCGTAGTGTATCTTCAAGTTAAAATAAGCGTTTCTTCTCAAGAATATGACACTACAGGAGGGTGATAAATGTAACAATCAGATCTCTGTTTTTTAGTCGCGTCTTGCTACATCTTTTGTGGAAAGGCCGTGACTTTTTTTTGGGGGGGGGGTCGGTACTCTATGCACCCTAGATTCTCAGCAGGATCGTGTACTGGAAAAAATAGAGGTTATGATTCACGGACGACTTCATCCCAAATGGCTAGTTAAGTAACTTTAGATAGCATGTTGAATTCAAAACTAATGTACTTTAAGATATTAACCCTCTAAATTCGCGTAAGGATAGGTAGGTAAGCCTTCTGGACGTATTGGCACAAGTGAGCAGTCAAGAAGTTGAACAAAGGCTTTTCAGTGTGCATCAGGCTATCTGTGGAGAGGAGATGGGAAGCCAAGAGCAGCGGAATATTGTTCGGTTATCTCCTCATATCAGAAGGCGCCTTACCAGTCGTTTTGCTGTGCTTTAGGTACACTACTGATACTCCTGTAAGTTACTCCGACTTCCATTTCAGTTTAGGTCAGTTGACACATTTCGGAGGTGTCAGCTCTTTTGTTCGCACGAGTGGTTCAAATGAGGTGTACTCTTGTTTTAAAAGCAGACTGGTCCTCCCACAAACAAAACTCACGATTTTGTCGTCCCAAAATGCGTCCTGGGTCACAGGATCACCACATTTGGGCTCTCAGACGTAGTGCTGACCAGCTTGGTGAATCACGCGTGTGATCTCCTGCCAAACGGCTAGAAAGCTTGCATTACATGCACCAACAGAGTGACTGTTTTCTGGCTTATATATCACCCTCCCATCACATGGTTCAACTTGACATGGAGCAGTAGAATTTCTCGTTTGCCTACATCAGATGTAACTAATTGACAAGTGTTGTCATTTTGTAGCATCTAGCTAATCACGGATGATGCCAAATCTGAACTCAAGCGTTGTTAGCATGCATAACAGGATTTGTTAGAGAGACAGGGAAACCCCCACTGTTTCCAAATGTACGTTCGTCCATCGTGCTTTCTAAGACGGAAGGTATATTAATTGACTTATGGTATCTTTCACCACTGAGAGTACTGTCGAACACAGTACTACGTAGTCCACTTCAGTCAGGCTTTCGTTAGTTGTCTCTCATAGAAGCTAATCGTCCACGCCATCTCAAAACATATGATCACTTTATAGACTACTCACGATTTCTGCAGTTCAGTTTAAGAATTTAACACTATTTTCTGTCCACGGTCAATCGTCATACCTCTACTAATTCGTTCTTAAGGTGACAATTCTCTACTCGTGACTGGTCACACGCGCATGGTGTCATCTTAATAGGCAGAGAATGAAGGAATAACTGTTATGAATAATGTTCACTGATGAAGACGATGCAGTCTGGTCTAAATGAGTGTACAAAGCAAATCGTCTCCCCAGTACTAACAAACTATTACATATGGGAATGTTTAGGACAACAGGAAGTTGAAGGTGAAGTCAATATGATGTATGGTCTTTTGCAGACGTTCGAGAAACACTCCCTATCCGTTGATAGCAAATTACGTAAAACAGTATCACCGAAATGACAGACGGCATGTCCAAGACAACATGAGTTATGAGTTAACCTAACCATTAGAAGAGAAAGGGGGCGAATCAATATAATCCTTTCGTACCCCCACATTTTGGTTTTCTGTCAATAAATTTAGCCAGGATAGGTCCATGCGCAGTGTGTGTGGTATCCAACATCGAGTCCTTCACGCTTCAGACCTGAGGGTGAATCACTTTCCGAAAAAAGTGAACGGAACTGTGCTGACGACAGCACACCACATAGTGGTGACAAATGGAACACTCGGCTGGTTTCGTCAGAGCAGTCCATTCCACCACTACTTCTGCTGACTTTGTCACTGCCGCACTTGAATTAGCACATATCACGTGACCGAACATAAGATGATGACATTTGCTGTGGTGTGGCTGTCGAACTCTGTCGTGCTTGGGGTGGGTGATGAGTTAGCCTTTCATCGATTTCCCTAATTGATCGAAACTGACGTAGAGCGCAGCTGGCTCGACATCGCTTATGTCATCGATCGCTGCTCACGGCCCGTCTAATGTGTGTCTGTGCGTGCACGCACAGAGATGTGAGTGACGATCGTCTAATGGACAGATGTCCGCTAACCAAGCTGGCGTTGTCGCAAGCCGCCCAGAACTACACAGACCTCTAAAAACGAGAGAAAAGAGGCTAAACTGAGCGTGAATTACCAGTAAAATAGTTCCGTCGACTCGCTTTTGTTCCAAGTGGTTAGAATAGTGTGATAGGCCTTATGGCCAAGCAGCGTCAATACACTATTGACGTTAAGGTTTTCGGAGACTCACTCACCAACCCGCATTTCAGGTCGACAAATTTGATTCTTTTTTATTCATCATGTAAAGCTAGCAAGACAGAAATGTTGCTTGAGTTCTACTAGTAAAAAAAAGTGATAATGTGATGTATTTCCACGTATCCATCCAATACGAGTGAAAACTGGCAACATGGAGTGAGCAGCTTCTAGCAGGAAAACTAACAATGATTCACTCCGTGTTGGAGAGGTCGAGTGCGCTTGTTACTCTAGTTTGCTGGTCATCGCCTTTTCCCATGTTCTGAAATCATTTCGTCTACAAAGCGGCAGACATTCACCACTGACCAAAACTGAGTTTGAAGAGGCTTTCACAGGTAGTTGATAGGTGAAACCAACGGTTTATTGAACTTTTTGATAAGATTAGTGTTCTGGTCCACTAGTTTTCATCGGCAGCTTATGCTTTCTAATCTAAATGGTTCGATGAGCTCCACAACAAGTAGACTAATGATCTACAAAGCTCATCAAGTCACTTTAATGATGAAATTGTTGTCCACCAAAGAAGCCACAGTCTACTGTCATACCTAACTCTGTTTTTCGTTCTAAGTTCCTTTAAGAGTTTTGGGCAAGCGTCTTTCACCGTCAATTCTTTGTGTTTTTCCCAGAAAAAACAACCCCATCTCTTTAGTCTACTTCCTGACAGCATGAGACTATGCTTTTGATCGTCCTCGTGGCTGTTACAGAGTTGCACAGGACATACATTGAATAAGAGAATTGTTAGCGTTCGTAGACACCGGTAATTCGCATATAATCTTTTTAGCCGTTTGTCAGCTGCTATTTGCCTGCATTCGTTTGATTTGTGGTAAATTACCGAGTGGAAAAGAACGGTTTAGCAAACGTTGAAAGTGGTTCAACAGTGGCCATGGAATCTTATATTTTGGCGCCACTGGACACAGAAAAGGAGACAAAGAATGAAAGCACTGTGTTACTATGCCCGAATAGAGTTTGTTCAAATCAACCATTTAGTTCTTAGGACGAACCAGTTCATCCACTGAGATCGTCTGTCCTAGCAGCTGCCTATGTACGTCAAGTCAAATCACAGGGTGCGTGCTGTCATACCATATGTCGGGTCACATCAGAGAGATGGATGCTATCAAACACCCCGTGTTACCTAGTCAACTACATTTTAAGATCAACCCGGTGACAATACACTTTGAGGTTTACATCATTATTACTCAGACTGTCGTATACTGAAACAGGTTAATCTGTCTGTTATTGAATGCTTTTCATAAACCCTTAACGGTAACCGTATGGATAAGCCTTGGATTCTCAGTCAAACTTCGAATGCGTTAAGCATCCTCTGCCTAATATCAGTACTCCGACAACATCCAGTTCAGAGATGATCAGGTGGCTCAGGTGCAACAACTGCCGCAGTAGGGTGTGAACAGTGATTAACGAAGTAATGTCGAGGAAGGAACAGGGATAAAGTCACTGTCCCTCACCAGATGGGTGTTTTGTGGTCTAACTGACTGTATACTAGCCTCACAAACAGACGTTCGTGAAGAACTTGTGATGGACAGATTTCAAACTAACTACTCATCACCATTTACCGATCAGTCGGGGCGTAGAAACCTGTGAAAGAAACATTATACCCAAGCTTCACTCTTGGCAGAGCTTGTCAGTAGTGCATATCCTTGTCGTAGCTTGGACCAAAACTTCGGCCACGCTTTCATAAGGCAACTGTGTCTGCCACTGCACCATTGGCTTCACATTAGACAAGCCCGAATTATCATATGCAAACGTTCAACCACATTCGTTTGTGAGTAATGTATGGATTGCCAGATCACCTCGATAACTCGAATCGATGGCTCTGCGAGCAGGACTTCACTCACAACAGGAATTACCGAGATCATTCAACTTGTTGAATTCGACTGCTCACCCCTAGCAGGAGAAATCATCATCATCATCATCATAACAGCCATGAGTGATGTCCAATTTACATCCACTACTACTTACCAGGAGTCTGGTAAACTAAACAGAAGACCATGTGATCATCTGAAACAGACGGGAGTATCCTACTGATACAGCTACACGATTATGGTAATGCTTGACAACAATCATCAGTACCATCATTTCCCAGGCTTCTGCCACGTTCGACAATAAACCAATATTCTTTAACAGTCACTGAACTACTAGATAAATTCGCCTGTAAAACCACTTGAATATTCTTGATAGACTGTTAGACGCCTAACGGTGACTGAGCCGCTAATCAGTTGTTTATTTCTAACTTAACCTATGCGTTCGTTGAGCCGAGCCAAATCCATACGTCAGCAACGAAATCTGACTACTCATACAACATCAAAGGTATGTTACCTCTATTTTCAATCTACAGCAATCTATACGACACTCCCAGATATTGTCAAAATAAGCAAACCAAACAGTGGATAACATTTGTCGTTGTCTATGTCTAACAACAGTTTTATCCCTTCTCTTCATCTCTTCCACTGGATTTACATTTCCAGTCTTCCATAAGCCTGTTTTCTGTCACGTTTTTTAACTACGCTTCTTCTTAAGCACTAGCTTGCTGCACAACGTTGGGTGCAACTTTTTATGTGATCACATTGTAACAGATTATGAATGAAGACCAGAGAACGCAGAGCACGGACAGTTTCTCCCCAATCATGCGTGATAGCACATATAATCCAATCCGGTGGTTGTGTACGTTTGCCGCCAACGTCAACCAAAGCTACACAACAGAGACAACATGAGCATACCCATCCGACCATACCGCATGTCATGAGTTATGAGGCGGGACTTGGCAACCGGTAGACAACAGAGCAACAACAATGCCATCAAACGTGAGTTGCTTGGGCGCAACAGCAATGGCCTGAGGTGCGGCGAGAGAGCAAGACGTGATCACTTAAACCCTTGTCATACCCACAACACCCCCACCCTAACCATGATGGTTAGGTGAGGTCTACCAGCCTGAGTTGTGTGGGAACCAGCGTATCTGTGTCGGCAGCACAAGACTTCAATTGCTAATCGGCTTGTCACTCTAAGTGTGGTTCAGATTTGAGTACATTGTTTTTAAGCGGGATTGATCTTCCTCCCTATGGTCGCACAGACCTGTTTTGTTGGTGTCTGAGCTTTGAAATCAACAGTCTATCTGCACGGTCATCCGCAAAAGTAGCTTGCACACGTTCAGCGTGTTCTCTCACCTCATCACCTCGCTCGCCTACACCATTGGGCAAATGGGACGTGACTTACTATCAGCGCTGTTGCGACAAGTTTCGGTATGGGGAATCACGTCCGAAATGGGTGCCCACTCCGTAAGGGTTCTTCCTTTCCACCGCACAGTGGGAGTGAGAGAGACCGTAACGTGTGGATTCGTCTATGCACTGTATTGTTGTGCGCAATTCTACCCAACCAAGCCCGCGTGGTCTAACCCGATCAGGCGAGATGGGTGGTCCGGACGGTGAGCACGCACACCGTTAACGCACTGTGCCCGAACTGCAAATGCACACACACTCACACAAGTGAGCAAGAATCACTTTACTCGATGAGTCACTTACGTGACCCACCCTGCTGCCTTAACGCTGATGTACGGCAGTTCATCCACCCCTTGGCTAACCACCCTCCCTCTAGAACAAAGCCCACCAGGGTTATATGTTGTCCATGTTGAATGTACCAATTTCTGAAATGTGTTGCTTTGTTTATGCTTACCACGAGCTGAACTCGCGCACCAATTATGTTCAACGCCAAACTTGACCAACCGGTGTGGGGCGGTGTTTTGATCCGTTCTGACCGCAAACTAAGAATTCACTCGAATTACTGCTCAGATCGGACTTCAACTGAACGCTGATAACTACCTGCATTTGAATTTCTTGCTCAGAGGTTGTTGCTGACCCGACATACACGGGATTATATAGATGGCAGGTTTGCAGCGGTACTGACCAGAAAAGTTGTACACCCAACAGCATTCAGAGGACCACAGCAAATACGCCTCGATCGTTTTCTCTTTCCCCAATCTGATCTTAGGTCTCGGAATGGACAAATAAGTGATAATTTGTAAAATACTGATAATCACATTGATTTGTTATTCAGCAGTTTGCTGACGTTACAATAAATGTATCCTCTTAGTGTCAACAGTTTACACTTCCCCGTCTGGATGGCAAATAAGCCAGAAGGAAGTGTTCCAACTATCTGTCTAACTAACAAGACGCAGTTTATGACTACCGTTCGTATGTTTGCGTATGTTAAATATACAGTCGCTCGGAAAGGATCTTCCACAGTTTAGAAGCCCATTGTGTAACACTACGTGTTTGAGAACTTCACACCGTCCCTTTTAGACTAATGCCTTATTACCCTGACCCATTGGGTTAGTGTGTGATTATTGACACACTGCGTCTTCGGCGATCTATCCAAAAGTCTGATTCCCTTTGTTGATTAACGGGCCTCGGCAGATCTTCATTGAACATCTGTCCAGATCTGTTCGACTCAGGTTATCTTACATGAGATCTTCCTCGTGAGTAGATCAGTACAACAAGAAGTGTATTCCACGAGTTTCATTACATCACCATGTGTCTAACATCGAACGCCAACATAGAATTCATCTAAATCTGGCTAACCTGCCAATGTTTTGTTGACCAGCCTGCATACCCCCAACAATCCTGCTATACTGGCTAAAAGGGAACTATATGTTGTGCTCGGAAAACACTCCGGGTTCATTCACGAATACCAAACCTGATGTGCAGATGCACAGATGAAAAGCCTGTATTATAGATTGCGCCAGAGAAGGAGCTTGTTATATTTAAAATCCTGCTGGCCAAGTTTCTCTTTAAAAAGAAACATACGAAACAGCGACTGTCTGTAGTTTGATTCTCCATGACAGTACCCCGTCATTGCCAGTCTTGTGACTGTATGGAATATTCAGCCAAATGTACGTCTGGTCTGACATGAGAGAAACATGAGTTATAAGTTGCTCTCTGATTAGCTTAGCTTAATACGGTGAGGCAGAGTGCAAGCGTTCGTACAATTTTTCAGTCAAATAGCTACCCCTATTGCCACGACCAGCCCCGCAATGCGCGTTGACTATCATGCAATAAGTTCTGTGAAATCAACTAAGACATAAGCTATGTTACAAGCAGTTACATCAGTAACACAAGAGCTGTACGAACGCGATTCTGTCTCCATGGCACGCAATATCCACTTTCATGTTTGCGTGGCTAGTCTGCAGACGGAAGTTGTGATGATTTACTTTGAATGCTGACCAAACTTCATCACACGCTTACTGGTCCAATGAACAGACTGCTCGATGCGCCTCGAAAAGAAACACTCAAGATTTGCCTTTCGTAGACGTGGGCAAATTGCATGCCCTCACATCACTACCGGGGATCTTCACACCAGAGGTGAATATGTGCTCAACTGATTTCATACGAGATCAGCCGCTAGAAGTTCCACTGTTACAAGCAAATTGATAGGACTGGGCAAAAAGGTAAAATCTGCTCGAAAGTAATATGTAACTAAATAAACTCCATTTGTTTGTTCTGACTGACAATCTATCCATAGGATTTTTGGAGTCCCTCCGCTAATACGAAAATAGACCCTAACTAGTCTGTATGTCACAGTCACATGACATCATCAGTCTTCCACAATTTCCGACACTACTTTGAGTTCCCTCTTCGTAATGGTACATGACAAACAAAAGATATCACAACCTCGTAATGGTTTATGGTATGGTGATATCGAATGATCAAAGACACACAACCGAGTTGTACTACACTGATGTTTGTCTGTCTGCGCTAGTTTGAACACACCTGATATACGTTTGATGAGACGCCGAGTTTTCCGACCTCAACTAGGAAAACGGCAACCCTGATGCAGGGTTTTTGTAGCAAATTCCACGGTTAGTGAATACGTAAAAGCAAGGTGGATTGTAATTTGTCGGTGTGCAGAAGTATGTATGTTTAATTCTTTCGGGAAATACATATCGCTAGGTAGCGAACAAGGGTTGTTTTTGGTGCTTGGTCATCAGACTGATCGCATTTCAAAAAAATGTGATCAAAGCTGTGTGCTTGTCAGTCTTCATTGTTGTACTTACAACCATGTTACCAGCTAGCCGTCTGAATGAACCAGTGTTTAATCCGATTTCGGTAACTGAATATAAACCGGGTGCTTTCATGCCTGAAATCGTTATCCAACTTGTGCTTCCTATGTGATGGTTAAACACAATCATGCATATCAATTCACTGTATGTGCGCGTCTACCTAGCAGGACAAAATCTCAGCACTTTCGCCGGCTGAGAAGGAAGTACACCTGAAAAACTCTCCGAAAAAGTTAATGACCACCCAGGTTCATGTGAACTGTTGTCACACTCCGGAAAACCAATCACGTAGGATATTTCAACTGAGAATGCGTAATTGCGTAGTTGAATGTGCGTTGCAGTCATGCCTGCGTTAAGCTCCAAACTATCACTAAATCAGAACGCCTTCTGTGCCATACTGTCTTAGAGTGAACTGGTTCCTCTGAAGGATACTAATTCAGAGACTAGTTTGGCACTTTTAAAGAGGCGGTATTGTCCACAGGTTGTATTATTTTATGAGTAACGAAGTATTTACATTACGGTAGCTCCATGATACCCGGGCTCCTTGATTAGATCCATTTCATATCATTTCCGAATTTGACTAAGGTTGATAACAAAGACCTCAATTCCTAGTCAACATCGACGTGTACAAAGAAGACCGGTGGATTATGCACTCATTGTGGTCCACAGCTAATCACGTGTTCTTTCGTACGATTGTTGTAACTGCGTGGTTGGGCGAATCACAATGAGGTTGAATGTGAGGAGCGTATTCCCCGGCCTTCGATCCAATCAGGACCGACAAGTAACCTAACGTAAGATGGTGACGTGTTACTTATCTGATTGCATCTAGAGTAAACAAGAGAACAAATAATAACCGTTGGGTTGACCGGACATGCGTGTGATGACTGTCTGGAACTTGGTGATAGGAAATAGCCTCCATTCTCATAACGTTATAGACATCGGACATTGAATGACATTATTTTCGGTTACTAATTTTGAAAATGTGGATATCAACCTGTGTCGTTCGGAGTGGAACACGAAAGTTGTTGCTTCGGCACAACGAACGACTTAAAGTTGGATTGATTTGTTGCCCAGTGATCAACTAAGGAAGATGTGTGTAACCAGGTATTTCAATCTTGTACAAGGCAGGTGATTCTAATGCCATGGCTCTGGACACTGTGAGGACTAGCAGCCATATTACCGTTACAACAAAAATAATCATACAGACATCTAATTTTTAATCCTCAGTTTTCGTTCGTTTGAATTCAAAGCACAACCCGGAGGTTCGTGAGACACAAATAGAGGTAACTTCCTAATGGGAGTACTTTGTAGCTATCTCTGATCGAGTAATGTCCGAGGTGAGCAACAGAGGTAGGCCAAGTGTAAAAAGAACTGATCAAGTCATTAAACTAGGAGAGGTACAAAGAAGACACTTTTAATAAATCATTCAAAACTAGCCACCTATTGTGTTATGTCTAAGCCAGTCCCTGAACACAAAAGTACAAACCCGAGTGATTAAAGACGGTGACCAGCGCTTTAACAGTGGGTCATCAGTACACATACGATTCTTCTTTTTGTTCAAACGTGTGATCAGAACTAGTCAACGATGTACACCATAGCTTCAGTCGACTTGCATTCTCATGATCACTTGCCGCTTCGCTGGTCTATGGACAGAAAATATCACCTCATTAAAAACTTGACTGTTCATAAGACAAATCTATCAATGGGGAATGCGCTGTAGTTTCCAAGACGCGACGTACACACACACACACACACACACACACACACACACACACACACACACACAAGTAAAGATGTTTCAGTCAACCAGATTAGCTCATGTTCAGTAGAGATCATATGCATGTTCTCAACTATGATCTCCACGGTTACCCATATAGTGTCAGAAATTAACACGCAATTTGTCGCCTCATTCTGAGCTGCACTGGTCTTAGACGACGAGAATCCAATATGGCAAACTCGCACAAAGTAAAACAACCAATCGTGCGCCGTTACTGTAACTTGCGATGAGGAATGCTACTTGTAACCTTAGTAACCGTATGTTGTATGGGACTAGAATGAAGTCTATACTCTATCATGTCAAAAACGAGTGTAAATTTGTGCGATGGTAAGTGTTAAGGTGTAATATTGAATGGCATGTAAACTTAACCATAGTAGAAAGCAGTTGAGTTGCATAGTCGATTATGACCGAGACATTGGTAGGGGGTGAACACGGAATGTACCGTTCCGAGCAAGCTCGGGACTCCTCCTGTTTATTGGAATATAACCAGCCGGAGACCAGATAAACTACTGGAATCAGTTAGCTAACTTATGATAAGTTTCAAACAGTAACTGAGCACAACATTTTAACATTTTAACAATAACGTATTCCAGAACCTGCTATTCAACGAAGTCTACTTCATGCGTGCTTTTAGCAATTCCCTGGTCCCAAAGCCTTGTCAACGAAACTACAGAAAACTTTCAGTTGAATCGGAAAGTTGACGATTCCCCTGGTTTATTTGGAGATTTAAAAACGAGTACAATAGAATAGGAAACGAATTTTCTAAGGTTGGCTCCAAGCTGGTTCCCTGTCCGCGGAGGCACTTATCCCTCTAATTCTCGTTCTGCTCACGTTACTGAGGCGAAAAAATGAAACGTTGCTGTGGCCTACATCTCCCCTACCATTTTGAACGTTCTTGAAGAAGCACTCTTCAGTAAATGCAATTTTTTCAGTTCCAGTCATTTTATGAGGATTGGTTATTAAGTTGGCCAACTATTAATGGGTCACTGTGACTATAAGAACAAAAATTCCCAACAATTTCCTGTAGTCAAAAAATACAGAACTTTCGGGGTTCAATCCTGTAATAATTTTGAAGTAACACAGTTTGATTACTGGAATTATTTTATACCTCATTCTTCGTTCATTTCTATACCGCTCACTTTTAAATGCAATCGGTACACAACCATCAGCCTTCAAAGTTTTAGGTCCTTACCACAACACAACTAAACTGCCAATTGCGCACCATTCACGGTCCGATGGTCAAATTTCAGAAACCTACATTTCTCCACACGTGCGTCATTTACATGCACTCAGTATATTGATATGTAGTGTAACAGAACACAAATTATGTGGTCTATCTTCATTTCTTACAAAGACTTTGATTAAAACGATCACTACGTCCTGCTAAGGAAGTCATACCATTACAGCATCCATCCAAGCTTACTCAGGTGATCAGAGGGTTGTCTAACTGAACGTACACTCAACGTCCAGTTGAATGCACATACTGACCCCGCCCCCGCTCCCGCGCTAACAGCGAATTTCCGTAAGGATCCAGCTCAGGAACTGCGTTGTTTGTTCCTTCCACTCTTCAGCTACGCATCATTAACAGAATCCTGATGCTGCTGTGTGCCGACAACATGGAGCCCTATCGAGTTTTGTTGTCCGGATGGCTTCGAGACCTTTCAGAGCGACCTTCTCTCTCTCTCTCTCTGAACCGTGGATCATGGAGAACAACTTACCGTTCAAGGTTAACAACGACAAAGTCGTGTACACTCGTCATCATAATTGAGTTGAATACTGCTGTGGTGGTAACAGACCATTTGTATCGATGTACGAACGAAACATATGGACCTTAGTCACATACGACTGAAGTCTGTTTACAAATTGTGTAGCTATGATTAAAAAGCACGGCTGACACGGCAACTCCTGGAAAGGATTCGGGAAACTGTCTACTATGAAGTCTCTTCCAGTTTATACGTTTCCATAATTCACCCACACCTGAAGACAAGTACACAGGGTTGTCGCTGCTACCTTTAGTAAGATTCAATGAAAGTGTTCGTAGACGAATAAATAGAGTTGAAGGGTTCAGGAAAACCCCATCCGAAATCAAGTAAATTCTCAGTGTACTACAAACATTTTAGAGGAAGCCTATTTTTCGTTTACAAGGCACTCCACTGGCAGATCTTCACCCACTACATAAGAAGACTGCCCTAGAGGCATCGATGAAACCGTGTTACGGAAATGAGTGATTACCAAGTACGTAGTACTGCTTCACGCTGGAATACATTGCCCAACTCTGTGGTCATGATTGATTCGATCAAAAAATTTAAAATTCTACCTGAAAAACAACCTACACTAAGAGTTTTTTTCACCGCAGTCCTAGCTCACTTCCACAAGTCACTAACTGTGTATATTTGACCCAAGGTTGTTTGAATGGATTCCTATTTTTGTCAGTAATATGATTTGCATGACACTGGATTTATTCAAGCTTGCCTTATTTACTTTTTCCTTAAACCTCTAAAAATTGTGACAGGAAAGTACAAATAAGACTGTTTCTTTCTGCCGTATCAAACTATGAACACACTATGAACTTGTGACACTCGTAGACCAAGGGTTGCTCGTCTGTCTAATTCTCACTTCCCCGATACCTCTCAAGATCTCAGATTGGGTGCTAGATGCTTTAGGTACCGTGATCTGAATTTCTGTGGGATGTATACCATGTCCTTTCTTTCCTACAAAGATACTCACGTAGTAAACCAAGTTTCAGCCAGTTCTGGAGCTAGTCTGATGGGTTTGCGTATGGTATAAGCTATAAGGTATAAGCTATACAGGCACGTAAATGAGGCTTACTGAACGTTTTACCTACACAGTGTGGCAAGTTAGGGTTCAGTAGGGCGAACCGTATACAACATGAACCAAATGTTATTCATGTTGTGGTTGTTCTTACTGCTCATCTGTTTTTGAAAACCACGGTGTAAGCGGATTTGCGAAAAAGTTAGTGTCTAATCAGCAAGTCTTTATATTCTCGTTTCTTTTTAGCCATTGGAGAATATTGAAAAAAACATGCAACCAGATTCGTGATGGCCACAGAAGCTATCGAAATTTCAACCAAATAAGTGTCAGAACTTTAAGAGCTCCATTTCAAAGTTTGGTCACAGTTACACATCGGTCCGCTGAAGATCCTCACAGTGCACTGGAGCAGTTTAACAGCGGTTCATATACTGTTTTCCTGTATAGCGTTTGTCAGAGATCCGGTGCATTTGCACCCCAAATCCTTCCAGCATAATTTGCAATCGAAGTTTTAGCCTACATATATTTCTCTTTCCAGACTATTTGTTTCCCAGCGTTGTCCATTGTGGTTCCTTTAGCCTCAATCGATTCTTTTCCACTTCATGATATATTTTTGTCTACGACTCAGTGTTAACTTATGAAAGCCCAGTGAGTATAACTGGTACAGATGTACTTCTGCAGAGGGTCCCTAACTAAGTAGGTCATCCTAGGGCGATATCCGGCAGAAAATGTAGACGGATACATCGCACTGAAGACTCAACACTTTTCGAGGACATTCATAAGCACCGCAATTGCGTGGGATCAGTGAACGCTTATGACACAATGTAGACGCTGTTTTTCCCACCCCAATGGGATATGCTCTGTCTGGGTCATATCTACTCCATCGCCCCCGTACATTTCAACTGGCGTAGTGCACTGAAGCTTGTTGACGACACTCGTTGCAGAGGCATGCTCGTGCTCACCTTCACACGAGGTAGAGATTTCGGTGCAATGATTCTTCTCCCGCTCTGTCATGCATCCTACACTGTAAGCGTAAAACGTGACCGAGAAGACTTCTTGGAATGTCTTAAAATGACATCGGTCTAAGAAAAAGTGATATAGGGGCATGTGGTAGCAATACCTGAACCGCCCAGTGGAAAATGTACGGTACTTGGTCGATAGGCGAGAAGTATCAGCTATGAAAACCTGGGATATCACGCAGTGCATTTACATTAGTATATTAAAAATCCTGTGTAAGTGACTTCTTTGGTGACTAACCAATCAGGGATAAGACGTGTTTATCGTTAGCACTGAAAAGAAATAGTGCAGTACATTTTGTTTGCCGGAGGGATACATATGTAGTCCACTTGCACACATGCCTCAAACTGTTTATTCCACACTCGACCGAAACGTTCTGACTTTTCCTCTGTGATCATGTTCAATCTGAGTTTATTTGCTAGGCTAGATTCTGACCCGGCAATCTGGCTGCGTAACTCAGGATCTTCCCAATTCTGCTACCTAACACTCTGATAATGGCAAGTAGCAAGGGACTGTGGTTAATACAGTGTGAGTACCACCCACAGTTGGCCGAAGCTGCCTCCATCCTACAAACAAACAAATGTGGCTGAGTGCATTCAGTCGTCTCTAGTGTGGGATCAGTGACATAATGGTCAACACGGTTGTTTCTGACTAGTCTTGAGCAGCAAACTTTTGTGAAACCATCTCTACTACAGTGACCTAAATGTTATAGCCTTTTCCGTCTACCCAGTGGGTGAGGGTGATAACCTCGTGGCTGAAAATGAACTTTCTAGCCGACATACATTCTAGAAACTTTTACAAAACTTTTGCTTGGAAATACATGAGGTAGTCATAGATGTGTAACGTGGGCTAGAGGTTGTCGAATTACTTCAATGAAGATGGTCAGTATATCTAGCAGACTGTTGAAACATGTATTAGCCCCACGGAGAAATTACGTTTCCCGATTAAAAGCGAGGTCTTACGAGATTGGAAATTCTGGACTGGGATAGGGAGTACTCGCTGAAAGTCACTTCAATAATGTAAGGGTTAAAAGCCTCTTTTTATATTACGGTATTTTTCAAGTGGTGTCGAGTTTTAACTTCACCGACCAGAGGTTTGTTTGGGCCGGTACAATTGTAATATTCTTGAATAAGTTAGACTCATGCCGTAAAACTAATGAAGTATCTTAGTCATGAATTTCTTAGTAGGTGACCAATGAGGAGGAGTGAGTGTAGAGGATACTCAGTGGTGAATAGGTCAATTACCAATCACTCGGTTGTATGTAAATACGGTTCGTACCTCAGTTTCAGGATCTCAGTCTTGGATTGATATACATAGAAAAGTGGTAAAGAAACTAATGAGCGACAGAACGACGAATATTTACAGGTGTTCTCGAGCACATTTATATACGAGTTAGCTAACTGGTTTCCATACACCCAGCTGTCCGCGTGAACTCTGGCATAGGTGTCGTCATTGGTGTGTTGTTGTTTGTACGTGAACGGTAAAAAGATAAATGTGTACTTCACAAATCTGGCTATCTGTGAGAGTTCAAAGTAAGGTTAGATTGACAACTAACATCGAGAAAATCAACTTGCAACAACCTGAGAAATCCAGAGAATAGGTATATTAGGTTTCGGTAGACATATTTAAGACGAAACAATCTGGTTTCAGAAAGGCGTGTCATTTGTTTACAACTGATCGTTTTTCAATGTGTGTCATGATGGACACAGTGCTAAAACTATTCAATCGAAACCTTCGTAAGCTCTGTGTAATAATTCTGTACTTTCTGTTCCCAGTTCTATATAAAGTAAGAGCGTTAAACAGGTCCACTGTTCTACCGAGCCCACTTTCACACACCGGTTGGACTTCACGAATAACAACAGTGTAGTGAAGCAAACAGATCAGTTTTTGTTGAATCGCATGCCACGAACCGAGGCCTATCCAGTTATCATCTGTGAACATACATCCAGAAAACGCTGAACAACCAATTGGTAGCTGAACATTATGGTAACTAATACGGTTTATAACACAACAATAGTTTCAGATGAAAATATGTTAAAAATGCAACTTACCAGCGTCCTCAAAACAGTTTGGCAACTAACGATTTCTGACTAGCTCGCTTCACTGTGTGGTTCATAAACAAACTTTTCCGAGAAGAAATAGTCAAAATCCCACCAAACGAAGATCGCTATTCAACAACATCCACCACATCGTTTAGTGAAGAGTCAGTATTTAAAATAGCGAACACATTTTGTTTAATTTAGCCCGTCGAGTACTGTGTTACCAACAGTCGAGTGCGTTTTCTGAAAGCCAATCTTGTTAACTGCTTGTTTGTGTACTTGTTCGTGTGTTTGCACAACCCGGAACTCGTTTCACAAAACCGAAATTTTCCACTGTCGCAATTAACTCGACAGTGTACTGAACAACCTAGTTGAGGTGTGTTCGTGTGATTGGAGGAAAATCGGTGTGGGCTAGCCTTGTACGGTCAATTGGAGAATTGCAAAAGCAAATTTACGGACAGTAACAGTGGTGACAGCAACCGTGTTCGTCTTCTATTGTAGCTGAACGTTTGTTGGACTACGTTGCACGTGATCTACTCTCCACCTGGTGAAAATGGAAAGTACTGTCGCCGTTTGACAATCAGTTTGTTACACTTCAGTCTGACCTGATACAACCCCTGTGAATCGTACGTGAACACTGTGTGCTTAGGGGTTTGGATGGGCACACACACGACCATACTCAAACGCTTAAGCTTGCGACGAAACATGTGTACACTGCCACACGCAGGTATTCGGCAGTGTACGAGAACACACACACACAATCCTGACTGCTACAAAGTGTAAGACCAGAGTGATACGTGTTCACAATTGGCTTATGCCAGAGAGGCGGATTGTGGGAGTTATGACCATTAACAAATCGTTACATATGGTTGTTCTAATGTTGTCAGTGCACGTTTCCATCTCCACTTCTACCGTCTCTCCACTTGCGTTGACAAATCTCTCCTTGCAGGACAGAGGGGGTGAGGCGTTAGCACACGGTCAGTCGTAGTACTGACTCGTTTAAGAGTTGTGATTGGTTGGTTAGGCTGGCAGGCGTAATGCTTGTGTAGACCAATCCAAAATCGATCAGCCTGTCCGATCTAGGCGCAGTTTTTCTAGCTGGACGCTCATTGGTTCAGATTTGTGGAATGTTGACGCCGCAACGCACCGAAATTCGGTTTTGGAACCTGACGGCACAGTACCCCGAGTAAATATTCACCACCAACGCATACAGTTTTGCAGTCAGAATGCAAGCTCGCTTTTCGTAAGTGCTGCACAGCCAGACTACGGAGAGTAGCCCGAAATGAGTATGAACGCGACAGTCTTGGCAACTGAATTTGTTTTCAAGTTGAACTTCACTCACATTTGATCGCAGCCTTCGAATTCAGATAAACTTTCCAACCAGCATCTCCCGAAAAGAAGTACTAGACTTGAGTTTCGCTCTCATTAGAGCTCATCAGTAGCGCATATCCTTGCCAAGGCCGGGATTTGAACTCCGACCACGCTTTCATGAGACAACCGTGATGACCAGTGCGCCATTCACTTCACATTAGGCACGACCGAATTACCAACTCTGAACGCTCAACCACTCTCGCTTGTCAGCAATGATCAGGTTGCCCGATCGTCTTGAGAGGAGACACAGTAACTGTCCTGTCCATGTGAATGCGAAAGCTGCGATCAAATGTGAGTGATGTTCACCTTGAAAATAAGCAAAATCCCCGACTACTCACCAGTAATCTAAGTTGAAGCTATCACAAATATCGGCTGCAAACCGCTGAACACATTCTGAGATAGTTCAGTCTGAATGAACTCGAGGGAACGAATTAGTTAAGATGTGAGCTCACTCCATACGTTCCCGCCAGTCGTAAACATATGACCTCTACGAAACCGAACAACAGTTGACCAGCAAATTGAATAACGTGCAGAATAATGTGGTTATTGAGTTATACCAATGACACAACTCATAGCAGTCATATGACAGTGGAGGAGTTTTTGAATTCACATCACTGGCCGCTGACGACTGATCAACAAGGCTTCGCATTGCATAAAAAAGGCGTGACTGTTGACTAAGCGTTGAACTCCAAATGTTGATTGAAATCACACTGTGCTCTGCAAATCTGGTTTGATGGTCAGTGTGTTTCACTTTATGCTTCAGTTATTCACATGTTTTCGATTGAAGAAAGTGTCTTCTGAACAACTTACCAAATTGGTTCAAATAGCATCGAAGGTTCACACTTCTTAAGTGAGCTTTGATTGTGAATGGTTGACCAAATCATTGATTAGTCGAGCCATCCCCGATTGACAGGGATGTGAGTTATGCATGAAGCGATGGAAGGTCAGATTGTGCCGCTAAATAGAACGAACAGTTCTGGGTTCGGCTCAATCGAACGAGGTACTGATAATGGTCGATAATTGTCCAGACGTTTCACATTCGAGGGAAGAATGTGGTAAGGACCCAAAATATTATTACTCCTGATGGATCTATTTTAACTAGTCACAAAGTCAGCGGTTCGATATCGTTGGTAACGGTATTCTGATAGACCAATAGGGTATTGATGAGAGATAACAAGACAGTCAAGTTATTATCTAGGTAGTCGGATAATCTGAGCACCACCCATAAGCATTTATAGTTAGCCGTTCAGGTGTGGACAATCAGTCATCTCTAGCATGAGGTGAATGGGGTCGTTATGACCGTAGTTACTAATTACCATAAATCCCGACAAGAATACGCATTACTGGTGGAAATTAACAACAGCAAATCTCAAATCCGTTGCATTTTTTAAAAATGTATTAACAACGGTATCTGAATGTGAAAGCGGTGGTCATCTAGGGACGATGTACCATTTTTAACACTCAAGAGCTTTTGTTTTCACTGGCGTTTACAGGCAATGAAAAGTCACTTTCAAACACAACGTGCAACACCGAGTGTGCGCTATGGTTATTTGAGTGACTACGTGTTCACTGTTCTGAGGTACCTTTAGAGTGAGGCAAGACATTTAGTGTGGAAACGGACGTGACAGGCCAAGCCCCGAAACCAATGTATCACCTCCAGGGGAAATAAGAAAACAGACGAAGCTGTGAATTTCCATTTGGATAAAAAGGAAACGGTAGTCGCGTTCACACCAAACAAGTAGCTAGGTTCCTAAGCTGCTGACTAAAACCTGCATTTCATCCCTGTAGTACAAACCCGGAAAAGAATTCATCCAGTGAC
Organism: Paragonimus westermani; assembly: GCA_008508345.1. NCBI lineage: Eukaryota > Metazoa > Platyhelminthes > Trematoda > Plagiorchiida > Troglotrematidae > Paragonimus > Paragonimus westermani. Next base: position 215,185 of record QNGE01000155.1, on the reverse strand, counting down.
TTACGTACTGTCAAGAGGCATATGTATAAATTTGTGTATATAGTCCGAGGTTACGATGTGCCGCTCATAATAAGCAGGGTTAGCCAACACCACCAAGCACACATAGTTTGGAGACATACTAATTACTCTCGCCTCGGAACGTGAGATAGTTGGCCGAAGTATGCAGACGGGGCGTGAGGCATCAGTGTATACACACAAACGTGACTACATTTTCTTGCGTTGACAAGGCCTGCACATCTGTGGGTATTTGTGTCATGAGCTGCATAGAAGTTAATGTCGTTAAGTCAATCCAAACTGTCAATTTGAGTTTGTCTGAGTGATTACAATACATTAAAACATTAAAAATATCCTTTAGAAAATGCAAAATGACGACCAGTAGTGGTTAATCATCTGATATGACCTGCATGAAAGTGGAACAACCGACCGTAACGTTTATGGAAGACAAATAATCGAACATTGGCATTCATTATTCATTTGTTTGTCCAACATTATAATGCAACATATACAGTATTGAAGACCGAAATAAGTGGGGTTTGTCACATATAAATAAACGGGATCTTGTCGAAAAATTGAGAAAAACAAACAGTTACCACCAATGGAAACTGCGATAGGACGGGAAGTCAGTAAAACAGAAATTCCCCACTTCCGATAAGTTGTGGTTTAATGTTCTGCAAACAGATCCGATGATAAACTTATTCGGGTGGGATTGTTGACTGCTCAACAGAATTCGGACACGGAGGTTATGAGTAACATAGAAACAAACCCGGGCAATCGATGAAGTCTTGCATCAGCTTATAGTACTTGCAAAATTTGATTTACTGTTTACGGTCAACGAATCAAAAAATGATCTTCAAACTTTTCTTGATGAAAGAAGTGAAAACAGAATCCTCATTCTCATGAACTCTTGGCTAACACAACAACACGAGAGCCACTGCTTATCTGAGTTTGATATTGTGTTAAGTAGGTTAAAATGGAAGAGATCATATTTCATGGAATACCGTTCAGTTGTTTACTGTTTTAGGAAGATTTATAAACCGTATAGGTATTGTTTGCTAATTGTTGGTTTTCTGCAGGACAGCGTTAGCTCATATGATACAAATGTGTCAGTTGTGTCAATAATTCGGGATACTCAGGTTCTACAACGAACTATATGTTATCCTCTGTGTACACACATTTACAACAGGTCATTTTCAAGGGTCATGCTTATGAGTCTTCAGTACCTACTTGGTGGGTGTAGACTCAGCTTGGCTCAAGGAACAAACCAGTGTTTTACGCAATGGTCCTTAACCGAGTGTAGATAGAATTTACAATTGCTGGAGAGATAGTTGAAGGTTGTTCACAAGCGGATCAGTGCATTTTGGTTATCTGCCCTGAAGACAGCCTGTAACTACACTGGGCAGTGTCCAACACAAATCTGTACCGTTTCTCCCTATAGCGTTCTAGGAATGTCGTTTCTACAATCGAGGAACCTGGTGCATAAATTCCCTCACCTCACAGAAGCGTTCTTTGGATAGATGTGCTCTTCCTGAAATTTATGTGTGAGTGTAACAAATGATTTCCAATGGCTAACAGAATGGTAATAGACGCAAGATATTCAATAAAAAGAAATTAGTAAGCCGTATTCGGATATTTAACTGTCACTATAGTTATCACAAACAAATGGTCTGTTTTTAGAACAAGTTGAATTAGGTGTGGTATATCGTATTCGATATAGTTTATGGTACGGCCGTCAAAAGTACCGTCAGAAATTCCGTAATGGATTTAACTTTCGACCATCCGACAAGCTAATCCCGTGACCGTCTGAGAAAACTGTCATCACTGATAACATTTAGTTGTATTAAGTCTAGTAAGACCATCTTCGATGGCTTGTTATGAAAGTTAAGAAGGTTAGAAGTAACCTGTGAGTACACAGTAGACTTTCCAATAACATTAGGCGGGAACCGCCTCAACTGCCTGTTTTCTTGGGATATGTCAATAAAACACTCATACGTAACCGGCCACACTGTGAAGAGAACCTTGACAGTTTATAATCAGACCAATCTACTGGTAAATCAAATGCTTTAGCTAACTCTATTTAACGGTTTTGACCAGTAAGTCTTCAGGTGCAGAGCTAAACAATGTGTACGCGGTTGTTTGAGGAACCGGTGCATCAATGTTGTCAGTATACAAGGAATGCATCTGGTGAAAAGGAACATGCTCGAATCCTGAAATCAATTACGGTCGATCGAAATATGGTTGGGATCATGTCGGCATGCAGAAAATCAATAGCTTTTTGTAGTAGGGTCGGAGGGTGTCACAGCTCAGGGCAGCCGACGTGTAAACATGAAGGTACTGTACGATGAAAACCGGTCAGCCTGTATGAACCTTAGACGGTAAACATCACAACACTAATGGAATGGTTTGTTTGTGAATAGCGTGGTTTTCATAGGTATTCATAAGTATTCTGTGTTTGCATTGGAATTTCCACTTTTCGCTAGTTTCCTTCATTGCCATTAATGCTTTATTTGTATCCACACACTTATTACCACATATGTCATTAGGTGTGTCTGTGAGGCCGGCCCCAAGGTTGCACGTACCAACTATCCTGTATTCATCCCCACCCCGTTGTCTGTGACCATCCAATTTGTGAGCGGTACTTGCGGCACCTGGACTGACACGTGTGATGTGGTCGCTAGTGTCGGTGTAGAGCATCTGGTCCAAACTACGGCTGCTTCACCCGTCATCACCGCCACCTCAATCGCTGTTACTGTCCTTTGCAGACCGCGTCCTCCAGACGCTCAGTTCTGGATGGTCATAGATGAACACCCGGTTGGTCGAGGTGTGTGGATTGTTACGTTTCTGTTCGGGTAGGTGAAAAGAAAGCCAGAAACAGATGAACAAGTTAGGCAAATAGGTAGTTCCACGTTTTGGACCTGGGTTGCCAACTTAGTGTTAAAAGTGTATCGTGTGACAACTGGGCAAAATGATTGCAAACTTTGTAAATCTGAAACTATCTCGCAACGATAGTTCCAAGGTTTTAACCCAGTTTCTGCCTAAGCGTAAAGATTGGCCACATGAATGGTCGTTAGGACGAAAGTTTGTGACCGGATGAAGAGAAGAGGATACAGCAAGTCCAGTTTTCAAGATTGCACGAAACAAATGAAATACGTAGTAGTTAAAGCCTGTTACCATGTCGGTCGTTTGTATACGTTTCAAATTCGGTCGTTCCTTCCCAAGCCTGTTGCGATAAATCAGCCAGCTACGGAAAATTGCAGCCGATTGTACAGTCTAGCGGATAAACAACTGGTCAGTGACCGATGGTAGAACCTAACCTGTTACTCATAAGGCGATTCCGACCGAACTCAATCTGACCAATGTGAAATGATCGCAACGGTTGCCACCACGTCACCCTAGTAATCACAAAGGTCACAACTCATCTCCCCGATCCACACCGGGATACCTATGAACCACGTAAGAACAGATCAGACATGGGATGCTCTTTTTGAAGCTGGCTGGGTGAAAACTTTATCCAAAAGTTAACGTTTCATAAACATGATGAATCACATCCTCAACAAATTGTTCAGTCTTTTTATATCGGCTTTGTTTGACGCTGACAGGGTTTTATCCCAGTCGGTTAAATTGACATCATCCATTTAAATATGCACCAGAGATTACAATACATGGGAATGAGAAATTTGAATGGTAATCCTGTTTCTAGACTAGTACTAACATACATACCCACCACGATCACCTCGCCCATCGTTGGCTGAACTCATCGCTTATGGATATCACAGAATATAGCACAAGACATACTAACAACATTCATGTTCCGGGCCAAATCCATGATTCGTACAAGATTTGCCATCGTAACTAATCATTTTCTGATTGATGTTTGGAACGTGACTGCCAGTTTAGACTGCGATTTTCCGAAAGACGAGGGCCCCTTCACGAGTCTCAAGTTTAGCGTCCACCCCGACACAATTTGTTCAGTGGAGTAGCACTAACGTCCAGCCAGATGTTGGTAACAGTGCACGGGGTAGAGCTCGAAAGTATAATGACATGTTGTATTCACACTTGGGTCGGATAGACCAATTCGTTAATCAGCCTGCGACACAAAGCACACACAAAGCGTATGTGCTGTCTATGGGGTAGCCACCGTTGGTTAAAACGAAGACAGAAATTCTAATATCGATAGGCATGAGGTAAAAACGGTGGCCACAGGCTAGAATAAAGTATAGAATGGCTTAATTATGACAGAGAAACCTTTCAATATGAGATCAGTTGTGGTGTGTAGACCACTGCATCAGCTACTGCAAACTGCATATTTGCCTGTTAACCGCCTTCAAGTTTTTCGCATTCAAGTCTATTGGAACAGTTCAAAGTGAATGCATAACACTATGCAGGATAGATGATGGAGGTCGATTGTAGCCAAATGACCAATCAAGGGCACGGAGACCGATACAGACCTTGCACTGGATTTGAAACAATTACATCGTCGATGCTCTTGTTCACTAAATATGAATTTATTTTTCAATTTATTCAAATAGTTTATAATTTACTACCAATGTTAAACGTACTATACAGTAGTGAAAATGTTTCGTTTGGCGTCTGTTTCCCCTATTCAACAATGAAGCACTAATTGCTTATTCCCAAATCTTATTTGGAAGAAAAAAGGCGTTGGGGTGAATGAAGGGTTCAATGGAAGACCAAACAAGATTGACACTTCCACAACTTAATGAAGTATCTGTGTAATGTGTTCATCAGACTCTGGGAAACGGTTTACAGGTCATATAAAATTCTGTTTACGCTAAAAATGAAGGTTCTATATCAGCTAATGATCAGCCTGTCATATTCATAACAAATTCTAGACCACATTAATCTTTGTTTGGCTTGCGAATACACGAATGAGATCAACCAACATAAGCTACCACGTCCTCACGAAATGGTTGTTGGTACTTAGTAACCAGATCCAGGCGATCAGTTAGCTCATTGATAAGCACAGCTATGTGGAAACCAGTGTGTACTCATTTAACGCGCTTTAGTGGACATGACACAGGCATACAGCTGGTCACCACGTAGCTTAATTGCATTCCTCTCAAACTGACCAAGCTGTTTAAAACGACTAATTGTTTCCATATACAATTTAAGGATGACAACATGAAAACTACCTCAGAGTGATTCTATCAATAGAAGTTAGTCAGTGCAGCCGTATTTGTTTTTATGTGCTAGTATTAAGAAAATCGAAAGACTGTCAGAATGCAATGTGTTCCTTAAATTCACTTTCTGTAATTAATTAATTAATCAGTTAATGACAACATTTACTTTAAGTCTTCATCGATTTGAGCTCGCAGGTAAACTTTAGAGGAGCCAATTCTTGACAATATTTATGTACCGTTGAGCTTTATGAAGAGGTCCCCACTCACCGGAAAAGGATGCTGATATGTAGAATATCGTAAAGTATCAGAAATAGTATAATCAAGGCTGAGATGACGTCTGTCATTTTGTGTCATACGCGACACCAGCACAAACTCAGCATTCCTTTAAAAGGCCAAGTATACAATACCAAGAATTGTGAAACCTGGCTGTTTCATGCGAAGCATGTTTACAAAGTGTTCTCTCCTACTGTCTGTACCGCCAAAGGATAAACGACGCGTGTCAGCAACAAAATGTTACGACTTCTTTTCGTTCGAATGAACGGACTCTGGCGGTCACTTGGTATAGTATTCTCGTCTCGCAGGCTCCGTTTCCTTGGTCACATGTTACTAATTCCTTGTTTGCGGATGGTGGGTTGGGAATGAAGCGGTGGTCTGGTGGTCAACTTGTGGTTCAGGACACAAAGGCCCTATTAATGAAACTTGCTTCGGTAGCGTGTTCCCGGTTTTCTGGTTAGGGTTCCAAAGACAATGGGAACATTTGGTTGGGAACCTTCTCTGGTATGGCACAAAGCAAAATTTAGTGATACTTTTGTTACTAACCTCTGTTTGTAACGACTGTAGTCTCCTTCTCGTCCCTTTGCATCATTCTCTTTCTGTATTTTACACAACCTTTAATTTGCTTTTTTCATTTCTTGTGGCAGGTTTATTCCTCAATTCACATAGCCTACTTATGTTAAATGTATTTCTTGTGGAAAAAAGTTATGACTCCTTGTGGAGATAGGTGAAAGTAGTGCTAAGCATAAAGTAACGGAAAGTGGTTGACTTGTATTTGCCATCTAAAGACAACCAAACTGAGTAGATTGGAAAAACTAACGCTTAATTGATGGATCAGAAATAACAAACAGAAAATTAACGCTGATCCGCAGGGTTAATTGGCAAAATCAGGCTGTCATTTTACGTGCAGTTCTTTGAGATTGGTGTGGTCTTAGCAGTTCCTTAACAGACACGAAGTTTGCTCTGTGTGAATGCACTAGTGAAGTATATCCAACTAGCCAGCATACTGTTTGAAAAGCACTGATGTCAGTTCATCTCACTCTGCTACTTGTCCGGGTTTAGACCGCTTTACTTGTGTAACGATCCACATCTGATAGTCAAGTTACGTGTAGCCCGAAAACGGATCCCTAGATTGGAAACAAAATTAGACCCAAGTATTTCTACGGTACTATTTTTTGTAAAATGCATCACTAAATACGCTGGGCAAACCTGAATCGTTCACGATGATAGTCTCATCCAACAAAATCAACGGTTTCCAAACAGGACCAGCATGTCGAAGGTGAACAGTCAAGCGGGTAAGCCAGATCAAGAATGGTTACTTGCGCCGCAGACAGTTAGTGATAAATTAGTTCAGTAAAACAAAAACGGGGTGGGTGAGGTATTGAGAAAAGTTAGGGAGTGTAAACATTGGGTATGACTTTCCTCAATTCAAGGCCCAACAAATTCACAACTTTTTATGTATAAGAATGCGTTCGACAGAGACAGAAGTGTTAGCTGTAAAGAGGAATTCACAAGGAACTTTTGGTGAATTGCCAGAATTGAATTCCAACTTTCCAACTCTGCGAGGGGATTTGTGTAGGACAGTTGATACTACTTTACTTGTTGGTCCCTGTACTGGGAAAACTCGTTCCCACTGTTTACATTATCCATTCTATATCACCAACCAGATGTTTATTCTCCATACCTTATCCACCCCGTTTTTGTTTTACTGAACTTATTTGCCATTAGTCGTCTGCGACGCGGGTAGCCATTCTTGAGCTGGCCTGCTCGCGTGACGGTTCCTTGCTAGTCCCGTTGGGAAACAACTGATTTTGTTGGACAAGACTATCGTCGTGAACTTTTGGGGTTTGCTTATTATAATTATTGATGCATTTTCCTTAATAGTGCCATAGAAATATTTAGGTCCAACCTTGTTTTCAGTTTGGGGATCCGTTTTCGGGTCACGCGTAACTCAACGATCGGACGTGAATCGTTACAATTATTGTCCGGATTTCGTAGCAGGTTTGTTACGTCTGGGTGCACATAGAAGTCAGGTGACCTAACTTGATTTTGATTACTGGGGCATAGTTTTTAAGTGGAATTCACACTTTTTCACTCGACGAATCCTACTGTTATGAAAGTGCGAATATTTCTCACCAGTCCTAGAGGTAACGAATGTCACAACAAAGGTTCAAGCAATAAATCAATAATCCCTCACTGCCTGAGGTTTGTAATAAAGGTTGCGTCCAATATGCACACAGAAGCACCTGTAGATGTTGAAAAAATAACGGGTGCAACGTTTCTGCACAGAATTAAGTCATTCAATTCCCGACCCATTGCTGTTTGACAATGTTACAATTCAGAATGAATAATCGGATGTCCTGCTCACATCCAGTTCCATTTTTTAACCGTTGATGCACCCTGGACTAGTCACGGGCACTGTGTTCCACCCTACCTGTGGTAGCTACAAATCCATGTCCCGTGAACACGCGCCTCCCCGAGACTGACCGCATGATGCAGGTTCTATTTCTCTCCTAGGCCCTACCCAATTCTGTTATGATGTGTGTAGCTGTGGCTGTCTGCGTACGCGCGCGTGTCTACTCAATTTGCGACTATGCACCTGTAAGTGTGTTTTGTTTGCGTGTGTGAACGCGCAACGTTTGCGATTTGTTACGGCCTCGCGACGCACGTATACCCTCGTCTACTGCCTTAGCGGAGTGCATTCTCGCGAGTGTCTTGTCACGCTCGGACGGTCGAAGGTGGACACGCCAATAGGGAAGCTACTGACGTGGTGGTGTAGGGTGGACACCATCTCTGTCCATCACAGCCTGCTTATCTTCTTGCTTGGCTGCGCTGGTCACGCCTGAGAACGTCTGTCGAGCATTATAAGGCAATGGATACCATATGGCTCGGATTCCCCTCTGTCAGTAGCAGACCGGTTAACGTTGTTCTGATGGACCGAATAAGGGAACCACAGTTTTGACGATGCCGCCTTCAGAAAGTGCGTATGATGGATTTTGTTGCCCATACAAGAAGTACCAGTGTTTTGCAGTTGTGAGCAAACCGATTCTAGAAACGAATTTCATTGACACAATCTCCACTAAAACACATAGACTGAGTAGTTTCTTTAAACACACCGGCAATATCATCAGCACGTTTAACGTGACGCAAAGAATACAATCCAATTTTGGGCTAGTTCGCACACGAACAGTTTTTCCATTCCACGGATTTATACTATCATAAAACTCAATTTTGTGGTTGCAGTTGCTCTGACTTGCTCGGCCAACCCCGACTAATCAGTTTATGCTGGCGAATACCGCAAACTGACAGTCGTAAATATGTAATTGTTTATCGATGAGAATCTCGGTTCGGGCCTACCTGCTTGGTAAATCAAATCAGCAAAGAATCTTGCCACACAATGAATGAAATTTTGAAAGTTAACATTAAGTATCACAGTCCATTCTGATTCTCATCCAAGTCAAATTGTGTTACACAGACTGTTTCCGACTAATGCCTTCTGTCAAACAAAAACGTATCCATCCGTTTGTCTACTGTGTTCTTTCCTAATCTGACCTCATTACGACTGAGATAGTTCCTATTCATCAAGTAACGTTAGCCAGTTGATGCAATGGGGGTCGAGACGTTCGAAACAATTTGTGAGTTGCTTACTCGCTTCCCCGACGTGCTCTGCCTTTATCAAATGCGACTACACTACGACACAATCATTCGTGAAAATTACACCGATCCATGAACGTTCACAAACAGGCAACCAGTTGATCCAAAATTCTTTCCGTGTGTCCCCCAGGTAGTCTGCAGTGGGATGGATAACTTCGGTGATCACTTGCTTGCTGAGCCCAGCATATTGATTACATACTTTTCAACCATGAGAGAGAATGTACTTTCGGTGCAAGTTGTTACTCCAGAACATCGCAACCCAATTAACCAAATGGACCCATCAACTTCAGCTATAGTTTTCACCAGGGTTTAGTTCGTGATAGCTTAGTAACGACTGTAACCGGCTACCATCTGCAAAGTAGTGAGTTCGGTCCTAGTTGCTACCAGTGTTGTTGTCTGGATTTAGTCTGTATGACAATATCCAGCCCACATATGATCCTGTACAGCACACGGATGAGAGTGTACAGCGGAATACAAGCTGAAAGCATAATTTGGAGTAACACTGATAACAATTTGGGAAAGAGGACCATCCCAGTCAAATATTTATAACGAAAACAGCATACACTATGTTCTTCAAAAGTTTTCGTGTATGTTTCTAGTTGAAGAGTATGTGCAGGTCATAAGAAATCAGCACTTTATGATTACTAGTTGAAAAATCAGAATGGAAACAACTCAGTGTCACTCGAAAACTCGCACATTCCGCAAAAAGCAAGCCAAAAGAAGAAAACCACTTCACTGTGACAGTATTCCTGTTATGCGACCGGTTCAGTATTTCACTGATGTTAGTAACAAATGACCTGTTTTTGTAACTAAGTTACCGACGCCATTTCCACATATCAAAAGTTGCTTGTTACCCAGAGAATACTGAGAAGTTGTGAACTTAAACGCAACTGATCTGGTCACACTGCATTGACCCCCTGAACGTAAGACACGACGTCTGAGTCCCGTCATCGTCACGAACGGAGGTTATCCGGAACAGTTTAAGTGACCGCATTCTAGAACTGTTCCGACTGGTTGACCATACCACAAGATGAGTGGCCTTCAGATTACTAGGCAAACGCAGTTGGTCAATTGAATTTACCTATACTCCAGCAGTAACAAATAATTTAACGTTGCTCGAGTTCGAACACTTTTGTGTTCCGATTTTTGAGCAAATGAATTTGTGCCTATTGCAGATCCCCAACCGATCTCAGAGGTCGAAGCATGCTGTCTTTAATTTGTTGACAGGCTTATCAAGAAGAGCAAGTGGGAGGTGAACAGTATACAGGTTAGTGTCTACTACAAAACAAGCCCTACGACCATCGGGCAGGCCGGAGGGAATTGAGGTGTTTTCGTTATTCATTATGGGGTGTAGTGAGGTCGGGGACTTCAGGCAGTTTGAGAAGGCTTGGATACAGGTCGTCTTTGAAAGTAACCTATAGTTTAATAAGTACAGATTATGGTTGTCTGTTTGGATACCGCACTTTGATCGTTTCTATAGTAAGGTGAATGGAGCAGTGGTCAGTAAGTTCGTCTCGCATTACACAAGGTCTGGATTTCAACCCCTTTTCCAGACAAGGGTATAAATCTCTTACTGTCCACCGACATCAGCAAAACTCGAGTACACTGCTGTGAAGTGGGCCAGTGAGGAAATGTTATCTGGGTGTTAGAGCTAAGGTAACAACTGAGCAATGTCCCACCGATCGTCCTGTACCATCCAACGATAATTGAAATGAAGAACATGATCATGTGTGTTATATTCGCTGCTTAAACACAGTTCTTGTCGTTATCGCACAAGGGTTTGTTTGAGTATATTATGCACAGACGCCGGTTGTTAACAGACTAACTGGCTTGCAGATAATCCGGTGTTGTTGAGTCCGCCCTTTGCCTTCATTCGCAAAAGGTTTATTTATTCAGGTTGCCGTGAGGGAAAGAACATTGGTAACCTTCCCGTTTCTTCTGAGTATTATGTGAATGGGTCTCGGGGTGATTTCTGAGGAACACTTGTAAATGTACATGCATGTGTGTTCATTATCATGCTGATATTCAGTTGGCCTATTTGGTTGGGACACGTTAGTAACTGCTGTACGGGCAGCACAAAACAGGCAAGCGAAATTCTATTGATCAGAAGCTGCGATACTGGGATTTTCTTCAAGTATGTCCTTCGCACTTGTATATCCGTCTTCGGAGGTCATAGCCATGAATCGTCTGTCCGGAGGGGTACGATCTGGACAAACTTCTAGAGTTTCAGTGAACGACAGTAACACAGACATGAGCGCGGAACTGCAAAGGTGCTATAGGTCGTGGTGACGACTATATGACGTTACGATGAATACGGCCACAACTGCGCCAACCTCCTCGTATTTGTAGATCAGGAGCTTGTGCATACCACGCCGTCAGCGAAAAGACGGCAGTTACTTTAAACGCAAGTCAGTTTGTAGTAGTGATGAGTCAGTTTATTTGTTGTACCTACTTTTTCGTTCGTGTCAACTAACGAACATCATCTTTGAGTAAGTAACCCTTTTCTGTTTTTCAGAAAACTGGGCCATGGTGAAATTCTAACTTTCCTTTTCTTTGGCCTCCTCGGTGTTTCGTCTTGTGATGGTTTTATTTGATTTTCAGTCCAACTTTAAATGTCTTTTTCCCGCTCATTTCATCCACAGTATAATAAGACGTACTCTTTGTGTAGCTGACATCTTACAAACCCAGATTTTACTGTTGGGGGCTCTATTGATTGTTTGCGAGAGTTGAGAGTTTCACTCTCGGCTAAGAGGCACATCTCTCAACGAACATAGCCAGGACGCCGCATTGATCGGCTACCCCAGTTCGGATGGTATGGTCCTGGGTGGTGGTTTGGCTCCATTAAACCAACCAGATTGCAGCCTTGCGGTCAAACACCAGCACGCTATTTGGACCGTATTTTCTCCCTGGCTTCCGATGCCCCTGTCACGTGGTTTGCTCTGACGCCCTGACTGTCATAAATGATCATTCATTTGATTCGCTCTGTCTGGCTGCTATGTATGGTAATCGTTTCTTGCTATAAATTTGGAGCCTCTGTGGTCTAGTTTTGACTGGCTCTTCCACCAAACGGTGTTTCTGCATCTCTTCTCTTTCTCGGTTTTGTGTCGAACGATTGAGCGCTTAACGAAAGGGACGATCCTGTACTTTCATACTGTCTTACCAACTGGATAACCAGCACTGAACGACTGGACACATAGGTCTCTACACCCACGCCACCCGGTCTTGTTCCTTCAGGTTTACAGTTGATATGTGGTGTGGAAGTGGAAACATAAGTGGTTCAGCATAAGCCACTTGTTGTGAGTGTTATATACATGCTTCCTTTGGCTTCAGTCAGTGTGACATACTAATCTGAAACAGAGGTCACCAGCCACGCGTGTATATACGGACCGTAGCTCGGGGTTCCATTAACATTGGTCGATCATGTCCACTCAGAGCCATGTGTTCTCGATCCAGCCTCTCCTAACCCGTACAAATATCTTTTCCAAGGCTGTTTAGTGTCATTTGGCATCATGGGCAATAAGACTATAGGAAACTCGCTAACAAGATTGCTAGATTGGACCACACACACTTATCACGCTTACTCCGTTTTCTACCGAACAGATAAAGGGATACGATTTGCGACAGACGGTGCATTAATTGACGACACGATACTGGGGTGCATTGTGTACGTCACTCTGCTCCAGTCATAAAGGTGCAGGATCCGTAAGTTAAATAATTCAGCATGCAAGCCGTATCCTTCAATGGGGCCAGATAATGCTATTCACCTGTTCAATTGATTGGTATGTAAAATCGACGCAAGCATTCTGAAAACAGTAGTTCTTTATTTGTAAATCGAAAATCCCAAACGAGAAAATAGACCGGTGTTTTGCACGTTCATCTCATTCCAACGTACTGTTTTTAATCACAGGTTGATAACTATAAAAGCCGTTTTGTTGACCGAAACTGTGTTAAAATTCGGGCGATCGTCGTAAAATTGTCAGTTGCATGGTCACACTCGCTGTAGATAGCCACAAGTATTTACAAAAGAAAATGCAGTCAAACTAACGCAAGGTACTTCGGATTCGTGAGCTTACTCCAAACGAATCTGGTCAGCAAAACAATCACACATAACAGGGCGACGAGATCAAACCACCGTGATCTGTCTGAATCGTACGGTTCACTATTGTCATCCCAGTGCGTTCCGGCTACCGAGACGACGATCAATAATGACTAGTTGTCAGAACCCCAACGATCGACAAGCAGTGCAGGTTGAGAAACAGCATAAAGCATGGCATTCAAACAGATAAATTAAAGAGCTACGATATACATCTAATGGAGTGTGTTCTCAATAGCTGCCTTTCGCCAGCCCCCTAGTTCACGAAAGGTTACGTTCACAAACGAAAACGATTTACAGAACAGAGGAAAAGAGATCACAGTCTACAGGTTTTGTAGTATTAACTGGGCTATGCAGGACAAGTTTGATGTTCTTGAGCTCCAGTATTGAGCTGTGTCATGGCGTTACACAGCCATGTATAGTAAACGTTCTATTTCACCTAGGGAACTCCCCAGTATTTCTGGCTTCATAATTCGCTCGCGTAGTTTTATTTCAAGTCAACATGATCGAGTCTCACTGATTTTCTTGTAGCATTCCAGAGAATGAAGTGGATAGTTCAATGGAGAAATTTGTCTGAATTGAGCCACCCGATACTCCAACCATTTCATTTCGCACGCACAAAAACAATCAGCTCTTCTAATATGTTTGAAAGATAGCTGGGTATTGGTTAGCTGGAGGGCATACGCGTATGTCAACTACGCTGCCATATGTAGTGGAACTCATAAGATAATTTCCGTTTTGCAGTGTATATGTTGGGAAAGACAGGTAGTGAGACTTGCAAAATTGTGAAAAAATGGACTTTCGGTTATCAAGTGGATGGAACGCTAGCGATAGATTTTGTTCGCCTGTCAAATCGGTGGTTCATTTCAAGGACTCTGCATCATGTAATAGTTATGCACTGATATCGGAAATTGAGCACTGCATGATAACTCATTTGATGGCCGTAATGGGCTAAGGAAATTTGTTATTGACCAAACATCAAAGTCATTCTTTTGGTTACTCAATGGAAAAGTACCTAAAGTATGGCCCGCTGTTTTTGTCTACTATTTAGCACAAAATCGACTTTGCTTTACGGTTTCTTACTGTTGTGTTGGCTATAAATTGCTTCTTAAATAACCTTGGAACTATTTTGCTATGTTTAATGATTTTCACGTTCACTGGCTTGACTATACATACGATCTGTACAACGAATTATTTGACACCTTAAGAACGACTTTTGAACATACACGTACTGAGTAAACTCATTCAGGAGGTCTCGAAAACTATACTGGTTTACGGATAAAATGAACCTTATACAAAGGGCGAACAACTCGGAAATTGCTTTGTGTTTTCAAACAACATCATACGCTCTTCATGTAGCAGAATATGTAGTTAGGTCTCAGTGGATAAGCATAGGCAATATGCATGAAACCGTCAGTGTGTTTCCGACGAATCTTGATCACTGAGCTCATATTACTGACGCTACCATAATTTCTAGATCGCTTAATATCTTGAAGTAGACTGACACCTGTCTTATAGGTGCATATATACCGATCTACCGATTCACCTGAGTCTGGGCTGAATAACAACTTAATCATGTAATTTATGGAATTGAACCACGTATCTGTCTACCGAAGCATCTGTGGCAGTAAGGCACTGGTGAATGATGATAACAAGAAAACATCTAAAACTAGAATAATCCTGTAATCAGCTAACAAATGCTGTCAACTAGAGTCGTAGCATGGTGAACATTTCACTCTGTTTTTGAAAATATGGTTTGAAAAATGTGACTGCAACATCAGGATGTCATAATTATAGTAAAAATGTTAACACCGGAGCGATATGAAATTAATAGAGTTTAGCTTTTTAAAATTGACCGTAAAATATCCAAGTTTGACGTTGTAAAAACTTTGAAGGTATTCTTAGCAAAATGTCAACGGACGAGCTGAAATACTCACGTTTTCAAGTTGAACATCACTCGCATTTGATTGCAACCTACGCATTCAGATAGACCTGGCAGGTTTAATGAGATCCACCTGTCTCGGAAGTCCTAATCGCCTAAGTCCTAATCGATTGCAGTTAACAGGACAGTTACTGTGTCTCCTCTCGAGACGATCGGGCAGTCTGATCGCTGCTTACAAGCGAAAGTGGTTGAGCGTTCAGAGTTGATAATTCGGTCGTGCCTAATGTGAGCTGAATGGCGCAGTAGTCAACACGGTTGCCTCATGATTGGAATGGCCGGAGTTCAAATCCCGGCCATGGCAAGGATATGCACTACTGACAGGCTCTACTGAGAGCGAAACTCGAGTCTACTGGCTCTTCACGAAAGAGGCTGGCTGGAAAGTCTATCTGAATGCGAAGGCTGCGATCAGATGTGGGTAATGTTCATCTTGAAAACAAACCGAATCCCCGACTACTCATCAGTACTCGCGTTTTATTGATACACAAGATGTGAACTGTCGAGTAAATACCTAGGCAATGTCAGAAATTTATTGTCAACTTAGAAGATCAACAAAATATCCCGTAAAATGTTTAAATTTGTTTGTCCCTAAATTCTGTTCGAAAAATTTCATTATTTAGAGTCAAATAGTGACTAAATCTGTGTGCGATAGTAAGCGACGAGTAGTGTACCCAAAAGGGGATGTGTATCAAAGAGGTGACAGAATGTCGTTGGTTGAATGAACCATTTACCACGGCGGAGAGGAAAGCCGTATTCATATGTCTTCCTTTTAAGAATGATGTTGCAAAAGAGACGATCAACCATCGGCGGCAACGCGATGCTGTTGGTTCACCACAATACCCCGCTGATTTTGAGCCTAAAGGACTAACACTCTCTGTTCAGTCAGCCCGCGATTGTGTACTCATTCGTCAGCTGTTGTACGGCACAGTGTGTAGTTCATATGACGAGGCCTTTTTCGAAACGGAATGAATAACCCCATTCGTCGTAGCTCGAGACAGGTTTGACCAAATCGATCGACAGTGCAGTCCTCACACATATGGTAGATACTGTTAATCGAGTTGATTCCAGTCAGACGTTTTGTGTCGTCTACAAAATTTCGGTTAATCACTCCAAACTGGTCAGAAGACGGATATCGTTTAGTGCTGAATCGATCGCCATTCGATTACACGATCCGATTTTGCGTTCATACAGAAATTCGTGAAAGCCCTGCAGTTGCCGTGGCTAAAGGTCACACCATCGGTCCATATGCCCATGCAAACTCTAACCGGTAACACAGTGACGTAATAGTGAGTGAAACTCCGAGCCATTCATCATTAACACTGATGATTTACTGTCTGAGTGGCTGGCCTGAGTAGCTCGCCTGATCCGGCAAAATCCCGCTAAACCTCTTTGAGTTGTTTACATAATGCTTTGATTTAGCCGAACCTACACAGCGTTGTTGATCTGACAATAGGTTGTGGAAAATTCAAGTTGTCGAGTTCTCAAAAAGCGAACTTTGGGATCAAATGTGAAATATGATGCCGGATATGCAAATTAGACCATGACGTTCATTTTTGCAACTAGTGACAGGTTTTTGCACGCATATTCTCATGTTTTAACCTACTAGTAACTTTTGTTCAAGCGGTTATTTGTATCGTAGGCCAACTAACTGCCTAGTATCACTGGGTCTTGTGAAACTAACGAACAATTACTCCTATGCAGCATGCAGACTGATGGTCCCCGGCCTTCGGAATCCATTGTGTATGACCATTCTATAGCCAGCAAATAGCCATCTATCCAGAAACAAATTGGTAAGGACAGAGTTACCGATCGAGCTAATCATGAGGTCTTAAGTAATGTCCATTCCCTAGCCTAGTGGCTACACTATAGGCGGTCCACGACCGATGTTGTACTTAGCTTCTAGAGGCTATCATTGTGCTTTGCGTATGACGTTATGCTTGGTTGACTGTCCTCAGTTTTCTCGCAGTAGCAGTGGTGTCGGCTACAGGTAGGCAGCAAAAGCTCACGACAGGTTGAACATAAGTCACCATCCTCTCAGCCGGGTTTTTATTTGCTCATGTCAACGCCTGACTGCGACCATACGCACACAGTTGCAGAGTACTGAGAAAGACAAACGCACAGACTCGCACTTCACAAAAAACATCAAGCAGTCTTGATGGATGATGGGAAGCATCTGAGCTATCCTATTGTCTAGGAAACAATATAGCCGATGAGATGGTGTGGTGAGTTGCTTATTCAGAACCGACGGTATGAAAGTGGAGCACATGCACACCCACACCCACACGCGTGCCTGAATTTCCCGTCACGCCTGGATTCATTTTCGGCAAGCGGTCCAAGCATCATCATCATTATCATCATCATCAGAATGAGTCGTTTTTAACCTCACTCACTGACTCCCCTAGACGTAGTGTATGGTCAGAGAAAATCGATGAGTCGACTGGATGTCTGTTCAAAATTCAGTGAGAGAAATATGTCCTTTCTGAAGATGATACTTTCAAACTTAGATATCAAATAAATTTAGGGAATTTAAAGAATGCGATAAAAATCTGTTTTTTTTTTTAAAGAATCAGACAATGAACATCGAAAAAATAGCTTATGGAACACATCTTGTTGTACATCGTGCATCTTTTTGACAAGCGACAGAAAAGCAATTTAGGAACAGATGAATGCGATGATTGTCCTTGTGCAAAATACTGGCGCACAGTTTGAGCTGCCGGGAACAGTGTATGGTAAATAACCAGAAAATTTCCAGCTTTCTTGCTCTTTCTGTACGGAAACAGCAAATCTAGAATAGACGCAAGTTTATGAGCAATAATTGAGAACTAAAACCAGGATAATTTATCTGGGACCATACATGACACACACGGACACTCAAGGTAATTTGAAACTGTTATTTGTTTTATTACTGCTAATTAGTAGTTTTGATCACTATAGGTTGAGTACTACTCGCATATAGTAACGGCTTCCTACATTCTCATAAACTGTTCAATCAGGACCTTTTGAAGACGGTAAACTTTCTTTGTTTGTGCACTGTCTTTACCCAATGACTGATGTTTGCCGTTTTTTGGTTGGCGTACTTATTAGTAAGTAGCCACCACAAGGACTCAGGATGGGATTTATCGGGGCAGCTGTAAACCTCTTGATTTGGGGGTAGAACATGCCAGAATATTGAAGGTTTATTCGGGTAACACTGATTCCGTATATTAGTAGGTAACAGTTAGGAAATTATACAACTTGGAACCAAGTGAACTCTGAGTACGGAATTTAACAGTCGGCAATGCAGCAGTGTAAACTATTCAATGAGATATTAAGAAATAAACAAAAAGGGGGAGTTCAGAGGAGAGTTCATGATACCAACTCAGAATATGTTACGTGTAACAATCTGAGAAGTTTTTGATCATTATTTAATGTAATCAACACTTGGGGATATGTATGAAAGACCTACAGTGCGAAAGTTTGACCAATGGGTTAAAGGTATGGGAACAGTTGGGACTGACGTTTTGCGGGCCGGGTAGTGAGGTGAATGTGGAGGTTCAGTGGTTCGAGCCTCCAGGCAGGCATTTTGCCATCGCACTCTCAACTTCACCTGCACTGGCTTCAATGAGTTTGGCAGGAACCAACAGAATGGTTACAAACAGTTGGCCCCAGTGGTCGACAACAAAGTGATGAACAGCTATTTCGACCTTGCTGGATCTCATCAGTGTCAGACCCACCGAAGAATAACATCTATGAACAGTGAATAGGTGTCAGAATGGTAGACCACTACTTGTTTCACAACTTCGACAAATTTGCAGTCCACCCCTGATTGTGTACAAACAAATATAGCTATAGTGTAGAATGAACTGCTAGTCTGTAATTTACTTATGTAAACCATGAAGATAGCGTACATTGTCGTAACTCATATTCGCTCGTCATCTCTCATCTGTCTCCTAAATTTGTTGTGAAGCCTGCCGCTTCAGTGAACATTGTTATTTTGTACATCTAGACTTCGCAGAATAGACGACGTATTTGAACTTGTCGTTCTGCGTAAACCTTCACATACTGTCGTCTAGAAATCATAGTATCCTTGGAATATGGTCCAGCTACAACAGAGTGCTTTGTGAGCAGATGGATAAAATGGTCCAATTTTTGCCAGTTTATAGTCTGATGGAACTGTGTGCGGTTTTAACTTCCCTCTATCTCTCTCTTGAATTTCATAAAAGGCTGTGCCCAATTCGCATATCGTGTTTACCTTCAAGTCAATCTTCATTTGAACGTAACTAATGCTGCTTGTGTTCTCCCTCACAAACAATCACCCATAAGACATGCTTAGTCAAATTGATGAGCATTAAATACGGCCAATACTTATTCCTTACTTAGCTCTAATATGAAATTAATTCATTGTAGACAAAACGCGTCTCTGTTAAACGGTAAGTGTATCAGAGTTCGGTAGGCTTGGTTTCATGTATAGTGCCGAGATAACCCGTATCCATCAGATAGGACTGTACCACAGACTGTGAAACAACCAGGCACTAGACTTGAGTTTCGCGCTTGTCAAAACTTGTAAGTAGCATCCTTGTCATGGCTGGAATTTGAACCCCGTCAAGGATGTTTACTAATAACGAGCGTTTATTTTCGATGAGTTGGACATGACACATTTGGTGTACTGGCTGCAACCAGACGGACATTCACCATGAATCTTTTTAGACATATGTAACAGCGTCTACCTGTCCGTGTTTGGGATCTGATGGATTAGGGGTCTCGAATCCAACCATGCTCTTCTCCCACCGGGTCACCTGCCCCTCTGATCCAACACTCCCTTACATCACTTCCAAGTCTTGTTGAACTATAGATACTACAGGCTGGCTTCTAAAAAGGTGGCAGATGTATTTAACACAGGTCGCTAACAAGGTCATTCTGTTTTTAGTGGCACAGTAATTCCTCTCATTTACACTGACACCTTTGCTGACATGTTTGTCAATTTGTTCCCGAACATTTCTCTCTATTCACAGTACTACAGCGCCAATGTCAGTGTCACTCGCATCTATGTGTACGATGAACCATCTCAAGGTAACCGAAACATCAGGGTATGCAAAGATGGGTGCTGATACAGGGGCTCTGTGGAGGGCGTCGAAGAGTTTCACACAATCTTGAATCCGCTTAAACATCCAGTCTTATTCTGTCAGCTTTTACAGTGGTTGCGTTGTTAGCAGATTAACATTCAAAACACTGATAAACGTAAGCTTAAAGTGAGACGCTCCCGAAATCTACAAATTTACGCCAAGCACGTGGTTCGTAGGGACACTCGCATTGAGGAGACAGATAAATTACTGACAGTATCAGAGTGGCCAAATGATTCTGAACACAACAGGCACACGTTTCACGATTTTGTACATATTCACAAGTATTGTAGACGTTGTTGATGCCATAAACAAGCCAAATAGCAAACAAAAATCAATGCAGCAGTTACTTTTTCTGAATGTCCTGTAGAGTCCTCGTGAACTAGATTGAACCTTGGGTCATCGAACGGCTACGATACGAGAAAGATTGACAAGTATATAGCAAGATTGTTCCAGTATACACCGTGCATTGTATCCCAAGAAAACTGAAGTCATGTTATTATAAACAACGGCTAACTGAACTGGACAGTTGTATTAATTTGAACCCATCAACTCTCACCAGCTCGAACTGTGAGTGATTTAGTCGACTTTACGAGGTCTCTCAAGTACATCCTAGTTCAGGAACCTGCATCAGTGTGATTACCACTTTCGGTGGAAGAGCTACTCAACTGGTCTTTTGTTTTGGTCACCGTTACGTACTTCTCGTTTTGTCTCCACCTCCACAAAATGACTGTCTGTCAATGCAGCGGTTTGTCAGATGAATTAAGTCCACATCACGGTACTCGATTGTGGTAGATGTTTAACTGATTAACCTAATGAACCCAGCTGTTGGATCCAAGACCGATTTCGTCGATCACATTTCTACGCTAATGAATTACTTCGCCATGCATCTATTTAGATCTTCTTTTGATGCAACGAATAGGATGCACTGACTGAATCTTCGTGAAACAACTTAGTTGCACATCATGACATTTGTACTAGTGACGTGAAGTAAGTAGTGACACTCAACGAACCTGTTCTGGGTAGCATCATGTTCAAACCTGCGCGAAACGGTCAATCTTTTGAGGGTTCTGCTGAAAGTTCTCCCTTCGGTGTCTGTGGATTTTGTACACATCGATAAGTGGACGTGAAATTCACAGTTAACTCCGTTGGTTCTTCTGCGGCTGTTTTTGTCACTGTGCGTTCCGGAACATCAACAGACCTTTCGATTGGGCTGACACTGAGATGTCCAAACGCACTGAATGCCACTGCTGCCGCAGTAATAAAAATTGACAGGAAAACATGGCTTCTGAAACATAATTCTGGTTGAATATGTGTGACAAAGTGTTGGTGGTAGTACCCGTCCACGTATTGTCCATACTAACAGTATTGAGCTATTCGCTATATGGGCCTGGCGAACTAAGTTTTCTACGAAAAGTATCTGCCCTAGGCACCATCTCCGTGATCCACTTGATTGCTGGTTGATTAAGATTATATTGGACTGGATAATAATGGATTCGGATGTATTGAACTACACTGGACAGCCCATGAAGTTCACCATGTTCGTGCTTAGGAAAGAAACACGAAAAGGTGACAGAAATGTTCCCATGACTTATACTTGTCCATACATATCTATTAGATGGGTGTATACAATTGTGTGTGAGAAGATGACCTAATCTACTCTGATGTTGAGTATGAGTAGCATAAAAACCAAATCAATTTTGCTAACCTAATTTCTCTACTAAAATCGATTCAACAAACACACATGATGCAAATGTTGGCCGACTGTCTATATCTGATAGAGCCGTAGCATTGCAAGCACACATTCTACATACCTACACTAATCACACTGTTTTCTCACTTTTCTGATTTCAGCAAGGATGAGAATGACAGCGATCGATAAAACAAGTTCATGTGGTCGCACCCTCGCAAACAAGATTGAACAAAACAAGCTTCGAATAGTCCATGTTGTCGCAAACAAAAGTTGTATCAACAACAAGGCTGTCATGAAGTGTTACAGTAAATGGGCGTATGTGTCTGGGATGACCTTGTATGTTGCCGACAAACTTGAGATGCACATCCTTTTACTCAGATCAAACTGTGCACTCGAGTGAAAAAGTCAAATCTAAATGGCAGTAAAAATGAGCTAAGGTCAATTGCTGAGTGATAAATACCGTTTTTACCCCGTTGATCTTGAAACAGTGTGCTCAAAGGTTTGCCAACAGAAGTATCAGTCATTCTTGACGTGAGGAAAGAGCACTGTAGTGGTTAGAAAGTTACACGATTGGAACTGCATTTTTCGAAGCTAGTTCATTTCCGCGGAGGACTGAATGTTCTTCATTTTCATGTTCTGACATCAAGTTTTCTGTTGCTACTGTATGCATTATCCACAGAATTTCTCAATATCTGGGTTACTCATTGTACACAAATATAAATAAAGAATTGGGTCACTCCTACAAGGACATTTGTTTACTTACTGGGTAGAAAATCAATACGGGGTCAACTGAAATTGCAGAAAGTTCTAATGGTAAATAACCATTGCGGTAGCCACGAATGGACCGCTATTTGTGCTAATTTGACAACTCAAGCAACAGTCTCGATTACCATAGTGTGCAGTAATTCCGGGTAAGCTCATTCATACTATAATACCTCCATCATCTATACAACTGTACACGTTAGTTTAGGCAACCCTTATGAATGGGAAGTTCATCCATATTAAAATTCTACCTCTGCCATCTCACAACCAATCCTAAGTATCACAGGCAGGACGGAGTCTGAAACAGAAGTGTGCTGGACAAAGCGAGTTCCCCGAATATGCCCAGTTTCCCCAGTAAGAAAAGTGTGTTAGGGCTGGACCGTATGGGATAGAAGATGACAAACTGTCTGAAGTGGACTGTCCACTAGATTTTGATTCTACAGAAGGCCGATCTAGCATTACAGAATTATATGTATACGTGAAGACTGATGACGTCGGTGCAGTATTCTGAGAAGCAGTGCGCTGAAAACAAATGACGATGTGAGTGTACTCAAAAGTGATCGGAAGAAAGGTTGTGTGACGGAAGAAAAGACAACGCAAGGTTCGAGGACCAACGTCCACATTAACAGCCGCCAACGCTGCAATAATGCGTCAAGACTGTAATAAAGTGGATTCCCCTGGAAGTGGAGTGCACAACCACAGCATAGAAAAGTCTCACGGACGCAGTAATGAACTCTATTATGTCCCCGGTGTTAATGAATTCCACCGTGCATCTCAGCATACGACCAAGTGAGCCCAGCGTTTAGTCAAGTTACACAGCTTTCCATCCAGCGAGTTAGATCGCCATTAGATCATCCGGAGTTTACATAGAGACGAAACCCAGAAAGCCAAATGGAAGCAAGGCCTTATATACTACGTGAAAACCACAACCACACCAGCAATTCGTAACCACCCTGTGGTTTCTCATAACTTTAAAGCATGAATGTCCTGTACGGGCCTCTAGTAGGAATTCGCGGATGACGCACTAAGAAATTAGAGGACTCGTCGCTGTGAACTTGTGAAGAATAATATTCATATCTTTTTCTTCAAAGAACAGACTTAATTGGAGTTGCTGTCTAGGGACTCCTGGTCCGTTGAAAATGTGTTTGGAATGTGTTCTTCTCTCCACAAGGATAAGCTGAGCAGCTTCATGCGTGCACTTGATTGCTGTGCACATACTTTTTCATAAATATCCCACCCCAAATCAGCACCGACTCTAGTCACAACTGTTCCACGCAAACACCTATGTGATAATCTACCATTTAACGGTGGTCGTATTTTATCTTCGCGCAGCCGTACAAACAAGTTCGAGCAGCAGAGTATTGGAAAGAGTATGGGCAAATTCGCCTGCCTTCTTCCAAACGTTCCGCCTCATTCACTCGAATGCTACAAAAATACCTTATCAGATTATCACAGGCTGAACTGAACAGATAAAACATCATTCGAAACGAAAACTGTTATGGGTTTTACGTACACTGTTTCTCCTTGTACGATGCACGTCGAACAAGATCTCATGAACTGGATAGAAAACAATGATTTTATTTACGTAAAAATTAGATAATATCGACGACTGACAATTAGATTCGACGGGTGAACTGCATTGAAATCCATGATGAAGAGAAGCACATAAGATTGTGATCTCCTCGGGAACTCGCTGGAAATGGACACGATCATTTCCACTGCCTAGCGATTATGTAGACCACCAGGGCCATCCCTCTGCTGATCAGGCTTTTAGTGGATGACTTCCGTTCAGGGAGTCACACGTCCGATCAGCTATATAAGGAACGTAAATCCAGGTTCGAAAAACTTGGTTGTCAAATGGAATATATTAAAATTCTTCAAACTAACATATACAACAGCTGAGTCCAAATGTGGAACTTCTACGCTTCCGACGCATCTTTATAGCTTAACTGTTCGGGTGCTTGCCACCTTTGGAAGTGCTGTTACTGTCGCTCCTTCGAATCCAGCGGTAGCCCAGTTGCTTCACGAATAGATCTAATCTAAATTGTGAAATCTTCCACGTTACTTATAAGTAATGTAATGGAATATAAAAAGGTTAACTACCGATTTGTGCACTTCAAACAAATAGTCGATCACCACCATTTTCTGGTGTGGTATAAAGGTAGAAACCATCTGGTAAGTGACACATCATCCGAATAAGTGTTTTTGAGTATATCAGTGTATTTAAAACAATTATGACCGGAGCAAACAGTTCGTCTACAGTCGCCCGTCTTGCTCAGCCTCTTTGGGAGCCACTCAGGACAGCTATCGGCATGACAGGCACACGATAACTCACCTTGTTGAACATTCCAAAAAGTTGGATCACCTCCCCGATTCTATTGAACTTTTGAAGCGGCTACGTCGGAACACTAACCCAAAGTACAGCGGCCTTACAGAACAGCTCAGTGTCCCATTTGGGGACAAGATGGAAACAGAGCAACCACTGGCACTACGACAGACCACATAGGACATAGCTGAAAACCTAATCAACATATGTCCAGATATCCACCAGTCTTATAGAACCTTCTTGAGTGGCTGTATATCCTTAAATTAAGATGGGAGGCATGGATGTATTGTCATTCACAATGTCCTTTCTGTCGAGAACACGAATGATTGTACCCATAAACTTTATGATTTAAATCAGTGAAAGTGTACAGTCACTAAGTTTGGGCTATCTAACCTGTAAGTGACAGATGTATACAGCCTTCTGATTTAGCATCCATTCTAAAGTCATACTTGATTCGAAACACAACCGGTCAAACCTTGTTGATTTGACTCGCCATTCACCGTCAACTTCCGAGTGGTATCAGGCCTCACGCAGAATGAGCTTGGAATCCCAGATCTGACTTTTTAAAGTAATATGGTACTCACAAATTTTTGCCCGTTCAACGCAACACTGAAGTGTTGGATGACGCTTGAACGATAACTTCTAGTACACAAGCAAAAACAAGACGCAGCAGTCGTCTTAACCGAGGGTGGTAGCGCGAGCACCGGAATAGTAGGGTTCAATCAACTTCTCGGAGGCTTCAACGAGTGAGAGCAGGCTGAAGAGAATGTTACTCCGTTTCACCCTCCACCAACAGCCTGTATATCATTGCCGCATCTCTACTCAGCGAAGCGGAGGAGTTTTGAATGACATGCGATAAGTCAAGACTATCCATTTTCCTTTGAACTGAAACCTGACGTACGGCGGACGTTGAAGACGAGGAAATTAATATGCCAGATATAACGGTGTACCGCCCAAAGCGCCAGTGTATGAAATTGGTGCGACTCGTTGCATTGATATCCGATCCAAACACATGTGCTACATGATTCAGTCCTTTTGTATTTGTCTGAAACCACATGACACACTGTGCATTTTAACCAGTTATCCAATTGTCTGACATCTGCAGCTTACCGATCCATATCTGCCTCGCTGCCCAACGACAGCTTACTTAATGTGGCCATACTCAGGCTTACATCTACAGTATTCTCACAGACTCTACTCATGAATGGCTTTACTTACCTTGAAGTTGACTTAAAAAGAGAGTGTGGTTCATGCGTGATTCATCAGCTTTGTGTTCTACGTTGCAGTTATGAATGCCCGGTTGATCAAAAATGTCAGAGGATACAGGCTGTGGAAGGTCTGTGAGAAATGTTGAAGTCTATAAGATACTTTCAGCATCGAAAGAACATGTGTTTAGTGACTTGAGAATTAATGCCGTTCTTGATCGCAGTGACGGCAAAATCATCATTTTTGGGATTAGTAGTTGAGATAAGTGAATAGCTTTTAACAAGCGAACTGGATATCTCTACTCCAAGAACTCCATGATTTCGAATGGTCTGATGACCCAACGTGTCCGTCACCTGGATGTGTTCTCTACCAACGCAATGATGTCGGTATATGCATCTAGTACTACTCTTACAGAAGCCTTGAGGTCAATTAGGTTCACACCAGATAACATGTTTACAAAATTATCAGCCTTTTTGAAATTAAATCTCCAGGTTCTAATTTCATCTCTAGTCCAGTACTAATGTGTGCTAAAGACTTGCCAAGATCAGCCTGTTTAATCCATCTCTCAGGGAAGAAAATCTTCTTATACTCTGAAGGATGTACACAAAGTCGTTTACCTTTAAAAATGCTGATCGCAACTAGTCCGATAATCACAGAACGATTGCATTGGTGTTGAGTTCTTAGAAGTTTTCGGTTAGTGAAGCATTCCATTCGATTCGCATTGTTCCCTGATAGTCGGCGTGGATTTCGCAGACGATTCTCGTAAGTTACAAATTTATTTAATGTTCAGGACGATTGGACAAAGGCGGATGGTGAAGATGAACCGATTGTTATGGTTTTCTAAACTTTTTTAAGGCCTGCAACCAATTCGACCTTTTAACGCTCAGTGTGGAGCATCGTAAATATGGTATGGAAAATCTTCCATTCAGGTGGTTAAGTGATTGCTTTCACGGTCACCGTTTCAATGTTAGAGTGAACGGGAATTTCACAGATTGATATTGTACATCCAGCAGTTTGCCATAGGGTCCCGACTAGGACCTCTGCTTTTTAGTTTGTTTGTGCTCGAAGTCCCGTAGCTTGTATTCGCTCTGTAATCAGTGTGCTGATGACACGAAAAGTCGGTGCACAGTGGACAGTGTGACTGAAAGTGAGAGATCGTAAAGTGAGTTGTCTGTAACACACCACCGAGCCGCAAAATGTCGGTCGTCTTTTACTACTGTTAAACGGGTTGAAGAGGACACTTCCTGCAGGGCAAAAAATTCGGTACCACTGTCCACTAACAGGACTTGGGTAAGATTGTCCAATATGGCCTCAGCCTGCTTCCAAAAAGTGTGTCAGCGGCTAATAAAGACAATTCGGGTTTTGGGTTATAAACTAGGCTGCTAAGAAAGTTTTACCCAGACTGTTTTGCAAAATATTTTCAACTCGCTGGTGCTTCCCCAAAATATATAAATATTCAAGCTTGCTGTCCTTGTTTTGTGAGTGATATTTCTCTTGTTGAGGAGATACAGCGCAGCGTTACAAACACGTTTTCCACCCTATCCAGATAAGTTGCACAAACTGAGGCTATTCTTACTGAGTTACGGAGAACTTAAGAAGGAACCAGAGTTTACATATAAAATTACCAGTCAACCCCAGCACCCATTAAGGAATAAGCTTGGCTCTAGAGAAATTAACCATCTCAAAAGCAACTCGCTAACGTTAAAGAATCAAATGAACCGACTGACTTGCAAAGGCATCGTTTTTACAGCCGGCTGTTCCTCATGTGGAACAACCTACAAGACCCTGTCATAACTGCGTCACCGATAGCTCAATTCAAGCGCAAGCCTGACTTATATGTTCGATTACTGATGGGTAGTCGGGGATTTGGTTTATTTTCAAGTTGACCATCATTCACATTTGATCGCAGCGTTCGCATTCAGATAGACTTTCCAGCCAGCCTCTTTCGAAAAGAAGCACTAGACTCGAGTTTCGCTCTCATTAGAGCTCGTCAGTAGTGCATAT